>PVHP010001913.1:67866-98261 GCA_004024765.1 Zapus hudsonius | reverse complement strand
GGAAAGGAGAGGAGGGGGACGGAGAAGAGAGGAGAAGAGACGGGAGGGGAGGAGAGGGAAGGGGAGGGGAAGGGAGGGGAAGGGAAAAATTTATAGTCAAGGCTCAGGTGAGACAAGTACTTTTAGAGAAATTGGTCTAAGTTCAGCTAATTCAGAGGGAAAATATTTAATTATTAAACATAGATGCAAAATCCCAAACAAGCTTCTAGCTAGTTAGCGCTACGGCGTATTGCTTTTGTCCAGGAGAGGAAGGACAGACGTCTTAGGATCCGAGGTCCCACCGTGTTATCTGCCATAACTGGAGCAAGAAAAAGCAGGGGTTATAGATAGTGTCCAACTTCAAATGTGACTATAAACCTCTCAAGAAACTCACAATAGAAATGAGGAGTGTTCATGATACAAAGTCTGATTTAAAAAAAAAAACACCCCCCAACCTTCCTTCTGTGAGGACGTGAAATTTAAGATGCATATCCTTGGAGCCAGCTGGGCTTGGTGGCAGGTGCCTAGACTCCCAGCACCCATAAGGCTGAGGTAGGAGGATCACTATGAGCCTGAGGCCAGCCTGGGCTACAGAGAGAATTCCAGATCAGCCTGGGCTAAAGTGGACTGAGCTTCAGAAAAATAAATAAATAAATAAAATAAAGACAAAAATAAGGTACATGCCCTTGGATGTTACAAGCAGGGTAAGAGGAGACACTAAGCCTAGTCACCCTCCCAGGGAGGCTCTGGCTGGAACCTGAAGAAAAGAACGTGGAAAGACAAGAAGGAATAGGAAGGGAGGGGACGCTGCTGTCCCCATGAGCACGTTACATGTCATCTACGCAGAAATGCAAAGAACGAATGGAAACCTGATTGGAACTAATAACACAGTTTATTTAGCAAGAGAGCTGAGTACAGGATCAGCTTACTAAAATTAGTGGCTCTCCTCTACACCGGCATTAACCAATTACAGATACAATAGAGAAAGACACAGATTCCTACGAGGAGCCAAAGCCCTGAAGGATCGAGACATTAAGCCAGAAATAACTGCAGAAAACCTTTAGATGGGGGAAAAAATAAAACTTGAAAAAAAAATGTAAAGGACAGAAAAGAAGGCCTGAGAAGGGGAGAGATAAAATTGAAATGCACAAATGGAGAGAAAGACCACTCTATAGATGTTTAAAACTGCACAAATGTCAGATCTTCCCACATTAATCTATAAATTTCATGTAATTTTGTTCAAAATACCAGCTGGACTTTTTGAAGGACTTGACAAACTCGTTCTAAAATACATATAAGCCATAATGTCCACAATTGCTAAGTTTATCTTGGAAAAGAAGAGCTGGAACCCAGCAAGGAGGAGGCAGACTCCTCCCACCTGGTCTGGAAGTTTCCTTCGAAGACAATGGATTCATTTTCTTCCGCCATGAAAAGAAACATATTAAGAGTGAACTTAGGAGCTTTGAGCAAGTTATTATTTTTTTAAAATATATTTATTTATGTATTTGTAAGGACAGAGAGGGGGGCTCCCCAGGGCCTCTAGCCGCTGCAAACAAACTCCAGATGCATGTGCCACTTTGTGCATTTGGCTTTATGTGGGTATTGAGGAATTGAACCCTGGTCATTAGGTTTTGCAGGCAAGTGCCTTAACCACTTAGCCATCTCTCCAGCCCCAAGTTATTGTTTGAATTTACTCTTATCTTTTCTGGTTCCGCAGGTAAGCGTCAGGACCTGGCTCACTCAGTAGTTCTCTCCGGGAGCTGCAGTGTCCAGTGTCTGGAGGCCCTGGGCAAGGACAAGCCTATTCCCTCCCCTAGATACCACCTGTAATTCCTGCTAGGGGCCCCTTCCTCTTCAAAGCTCAGCTGACGTTCTTTCCTGGCACTGGATCCTTCTCAACTAGCATTTCTTCTTGCAGGGGTCTGGGTCTCACTTGCAGGGCTGACCCCCTTCTTGGTGAACTCAGCTGACTGCTTAGTAACCAATCCCAGGAGCGACACCCCACCAAACACAAGTAGTCCTCACAATCAAGAAGAGCGGTTCTACCCTTGTTACCACAAAGGAGCTCTTGGCAACATTTCTGGGCTCCACACGCCATGACGTAGTAATCCAACCAGCGCAGGGAGCTTACATGTGTATGTTTTCAGAAGGAAATAGTAGTCCTTCCTGGGTGTCCCAGAGGGACTGGTTCCAAGATCCTGTGGACCCAAAAACCCTCTGGGGCTCAAGTTCCTTGTGTGGCATGGAGTCATCTCTTGATGACATGACAATTTTACTAATTTTATATACTAACCAATATAATGTAAAGACTGTGCAAATTGTTTAGGAAATAATGATCAGAAATGAAAGGTCCCTACATCTTCATTGTCTTTTTCTTTGAGACAGTGTCTCACTATGGAGCCCAGGCTGGCCTCACACATGAAGCAATCCTCCTTCCTCTGCCTTCTAGATGCCGGGATTATAGGCATGAGCCATCATGTCCAGCTACAAAATATTTCTGACTCCAGGTTGGTGGATTCCATGGCTGTAGAACCCATGGATACAGAAGGTCAAGTGCAAACGCCAGAGGAGAAACGACGAGTTAACACCCATGTAGGAGACACTGACACCTGAAATACAGGGAGGAGTGGATGGACTTCATACCACACACATGGGGCATGTGGGCAGGTTGAAGATAAGTGATTTAAAATATTGCACTAAGATTAATAGTAAAACTGTTACTGGGCCAGTTGTGGCTGCGCATGTCAGAAGACAAATGCTAAAGAGGAGGAGACAGGAGAATGAGAAATTTGAGGTCAGCTTGGGCTACACTTGAGGATGCAAACTACAGAAGACATGGTGCCCTTCTGTGATCCAGCACACCAAAGATGAGGTGGGAGGTGGAGACAGTGAATGTCCCAGAAGCATAGAGATTCCCCTGGCTTGCAGATCCCTAGCTTGTAGATCCCCTAGCCTGACAAACACAGCCGTGAACAGCAACGAGAACAAGAGACTCTGCCTCAAACGAGATAGAAGGTGAGGATCGATCCCAGAAAGCTGTCCTCTGACCTCCACATGTGTGAGGAGACGAGGACCCACCACATGTGTACACACATCCCACACAGAGCCCAGAGGAAGGGAAACAACACTGCTTCAGGAGTGAGCTGGTGTGGGATACTCTGGGACCCTCAGGTGGATGGATGATGACTTCTCTTCTTATTTTCCTAGACTTTGTCACACGAGGCTGTTTTCTTGCAAGTCTATAATGTTCTTGGCGCATGTTCCCCTCCCCCACCTTCTGCTGCACTCCCCTTTCTTGCCCCTGTCATTAGTCCCCTGTGCCCCCCAGACAGTTTTGTTTCTACTTTTATGGCATCTGTACATATATGTTTTATGTATGTTTATAAAATCGAGGGGCTGGAGAGATGGCTCAGCAGTAAAGTGTACTTCTGGTGCAAACATGAGGGCCTGAGGGGGCCCAAGACCACCCAGTTCCAATCTCCAGAACCAGTGTAAACATCTGGGTGTGGTCTCGTGCTCCTGTATCCCCCAATCCTGATGGGGGTGGGCATGGCTGGAGAAGAGCCAGGGCACATGAGCAGAGGGCCCCAGAGTCTCTAAGAGATGTCACAAGCAAGATCTGCTGGTGAGTGATGGGAGGTAACACCCCAGGTGTTCCTCTGGCCACTGCAGGCAAGCCCACAGGGTGCCATGTCAGCACATGCGTGTGCATATGCCACACATGCACATGCTCACACACACACATACACACATACACACACACATACACACACATACACACATACCCACACCACACACATGCACACACATACACACCACACACACATACACACCACACATACACACACCACACACATATACACACACATGCTAGTGTGTACACCACATACTAGCACATGCGAAAAATAAAACCCAGAACTCACAAATGAGATAAATTTGTGATATTTATCTTTTTGAGACTGACTTAATTTTCTTAATCTGACTGTCACCAGTTGCATCCATTTTCCTGAAAAAGACACAAGTTCATTCATACTTGTGGCTGAAAATAATTCCATGATGTTTATAAACCACATTTTCTTCGCCTGGTCCCTGTTGATGGACACCTGGGATCTTGTGAAGGTGCTCCAGCCAAGAGCGGTGGTTAAGGATCTCTGCTGTTTCTTTGAGAAGGTAAACATGATTGATGGACCTTTAGCCAAACTAATCAAAGGAAGAGGAGACCCGAAGAAACAAAATTCGAGATAAAATGAGAGACACTATGACAGATATCAATGAAATTCTGAAAGTCATTAGGACATACTGTAAACAGTCTACCAAACTGAAAAATCTAAAATAAATGGATAAATCTTTAGATCCTATGGCCCATAGGAGTTAAGCAAGGATGAAACCTCTTTTTCCTTGGGTGTGCGTGTGTGCAAGTGAGTGTTCATGTGTGGGAGGGTGGAGGTGTGTATGCCACAGCATGTGAGTCGAGGTCAGGAGACAATGTCAGGTGTAGGCCCTCTTCTCCACCTTGTTCTCATTCACCACTGCCTTCAGAGGCTAGGTGGGCCCCAAGCTTCTGGAAGTATCTCCTACCTTGGCTTTCCTCCTCCCTCTAGGCATGCTGGGATTGCAGACCGCACCACAGCATCCGGCTTTTATGTGGGCTCTGAGGGTCTGATCCAATACTCATGCTTGCTTATCAAGCCCTTTCTCCCTGAGCACTCCCCAGCCTCAGAATTGCTTTTGAAAGGTCTTTCACAAACCACAGTCCATAGTATAAACTGTTTGTGATAATTAGGTTTTGTTGTTAACTTGACCTTTTTAGTAATCTTGGGTGGGTCTCTGATGTTGTTCACAGGAAGGCAGCCCTCTAAGTAGAAGGTAGGATGTAAGGAAGCTCAGGGAAGCTAGAAACAGACATCCTTTCCTGGGAGAGCAGTGCAGGAAAGAAATTCCAGAGACTCAAGGAGTCAACAAGACTTGGAAAGGGTTATGAGTCCATGCCCTAAAGTTATAGAAAGGGGGAGAAAATCTCTCTCTTCCCCCTGCCTGTTTGGTTGGTGTGTATACGGAGTTGATGATAGGTTTCTCTCTCTGCTTGGACCTGTAAAAGGGAGCCAGTTTCTTTTGCAATTATGGAACTTCCCCTGGATCTGTAGCTTCAATAAATCTTTTCCTCCCATGGCTGTGCCTGGTTTGCAGGTTCATCCCAGCAGGTGTGGCTGACTGCAACATTGCTGTTGGGTTTGACTATATCAAAATTAAAGGTATTGGTCGATGGACAAGAGACTCAAATTCAGCAGCAGGTGACAGACTGTAATATGATAATTAACCTCATTGACATCTATAGAGGACATACAAGGGACTATTAGAAGCCACTAAAGAAGATATGGGCACCTATAGGAACAACAGGTAATAGAAAGAGCTGAACACTGAAGGAGACTTATACATCACTCTCCAATGTTCAGGGAACATTGCAAGAGAGGGGACAGAAAAAAAAGAGAAAAAAAAGAGAGGGGACAGAAAGAATGTAAGAGCCCCAGGGTGGGAAGGTATGTTGCAGTTCCCTTCTCGTTGCTGAGACAAAGCACCTGACCCAAAGCAGCTGATGGGAAGAAAGGTTTTATGTTGGCTTACAGTCTCGAGGGGAAGCTTCATGACAGCAGGGGAAAGCATGGCATGAGCAGAGGCTGGACACCACCTCTGCCTCAGCAGGTGGACAGCAGCCAAATGCTAGCAAGGCTATAACACCCCCATGCGCATCCCAACAATACACCTGCTCTAGCAAGTCTTCACCTTCCAAATTGTCCCCGGTTAGTGATGGAAGCTTGAAGACACATCAGTTTATGGGGGATGTCTTATCCAAACCACCATTCATCCCCCACAGTGATTACCGATAACCCCACTGAAGAGGGCCCTCAGTGGAATCACGGCAGGGGAAAAGGTACATAAGACTGCAATCAGATGGGAATGTGACCCATTTGCATTGTGTTCGTGCATTAAAATTCTCCATAAACAAAGAAGAAACACCTGGAAAGCAAGTACGTGAAGAGACACAGCTCAGCCTTTGCCTCAGTTCCCCCCTCACCATGTGTCCCAGAACAACCGAGGCACAGGTCGGAAAAAGATCTTTGTTGCAGCTGCTTAAAGAGAAGACCACCCACCCCACGTGTCGGCCCGGGGGCAGGAGGTGTTTCTAGAAACCCGGGAGCAGAAGGCAGGCTCTGGTGGAGCTGTCAGGTGACAGAGCCAGAGGCACCCACAGCAGGAGTGCACAGATTTTGGATTTTGGAGGCATATTGTTGAATGAGCGCAGGAAGTAAGAAACAGGAGCGTTGTGGTACAACACCACATTCTATGCATATACACACCACCAGCTCCATGTTTCTCCACTGAAATGTACATGCAGGGGGCCTGGACCGAGGGGGGGAAATGACATCAACTACAAGAAGCAGCTCATCTTTATTTTGTGCCGCTTAGTAAAGACCGAGATAAACACAAGTGTCAAAAACCAAGATACACATTTTAAAAATATGTAAACAAAAAAATAAATAAAAATATGTAAACACAGTGGTGCTGGGGAGGTGGCTCAGAGGATGAAGTACTTGCAGCACAAGCACGATGACTTGAGTTTGGTCCCTGGCACCTGTGTCAAAGCCTGGCGACACATACGTGCCATCCTGGGGGCTAAGGAGGCAGAAGCGAATGGATCCTCAGGGCTCATTGGCCAGCTAGACTGGCCAAATCCGTGAGCTCCCGTTCAGTGAGAGACCCTGTCTCAAAAAACAAGGTGGAGAGTGACCCCATTTCTGGCATTCCCACGCACCCCCACACACATATGAACACATATACACATGTGCACACAATGCTCATAAATACAATGCAAGAAAAACTATAAATAAGGGAAATGTGGAGTTGGTCCCCAGGGATTCTGCTCCATCCAGAGATGGTGATGACAGCACCTCCCCAGCCGTCTCATCCTCACTACCCCTTGACCGTGTCACCCTTGGGTATGTCACCCTGGGGATTCTAAGCTGGAGGCTGGTGGGGTGTGTGCAGAGGAAGCTGAGGTGGGTGAGCTGTGCTTGGAGCTCATCACACACAACGGTCCTGTCCGCTCATCACTGCCTTCTGCTGGAGGACCCTAAGCCCGCACTGTTAGCATCAAGATAACAGAAGCAGGTGTAACACCATGTCACTTTCAGGGGGTGACTCTCTGGGACAGTGGAGTTGTCAGTAATCTATGATAATGGTCCACCTCAACAGACATTGGGGGCCCTTGAAATCTTGGTCAAAGTCTCCTGGGCTTTCCAACTTCTTGATTGAGAGGCTGGGTGCTGGTCTTCATGAAAGCATGAAGACCTGAGTTTGATCCCAGACCCCAACAACTCTGCCATTAGACAGTGGTAGCATGTGGCCTATGCTGCCTGCCTGGGTCCAACGACAGGCCACCAGGCCACTAAGCATGGGTCTGTGGGGTGAGTGAGAACCCAATGGTGTGCTTGAGTCACTGAAACCCAAGGCTTCTACTTCAGCTCTGTACACGGCCCACACAGCCTAATCCGGGGTCTCTGTGAGGGGACCTGGCCCCAGTTAACCCTTTCCTCTGTTATTCTAGAATTCTCTGTGTTCCCGTCTGTTCCTGTGAGTGCAGATGCATATGTGTGCGTGCGGAGGTCAGAGGACAACCTTGGGTGTCACTGTTCAGGAATGAGACAGGCTCTCTCACTGGCCTGGAACTCACCTAACTAGGCTAGACTCACTGGGCAGTGAGCCCCTGGATCCTCTTCTCCACTTCCAAGCCCTAGGATGACAGGTGCATGCCACGGCACCCGCCTTTTTTAAAATGTGGGTTCTGGGGATCAAACTCAGGTCTTCATGCGTTCAAGGAAAGCAAATGGAACCAGCCCCCCAGCTTCTCGATCAAGAAGTTCTAAGACTAGATGGTGGGCCGGGAAGCCCTGGAGATGTCAGCAAACTTTTCAAAGGCCCTCGCTGTCTTTTGGGGTGAGCTGTTATCTCGGATATGCAGAAGGCTCAAGTCCAGAGTGTGTGGAATGTGACAGTCACCCACCGGCTCTCAGGAGGTGGCTGTTGGAGTCCTGCAGCTTCTAGGCATGAGAGAGAGTCGCTGAGTGTCCACAGTGATGGCACCTCACATGCTGGGGGAGGAGGAGCCACCGAGGGCCCTCAAGGCTGGAGTGAAGGGCGCAGTAATGGGAGGACTGCAATTACTTAATTTCCCTGGGAAATCAGCCTCACCGAGATGAACGCTGGCTGATTAATGCACTTGAGATGAAGTCCGCTCCCATCGGTCACTCACACTGATGGACCTGCCGGCTTGGCTGCCTTATCTGGTTGATTCACCCACAGCCTCCGGACTTTTAGACCCAAAGAACTGGTCGAAGGGTGTTTTATCAAATTCATGTTCCACAGCTTTTTTTCCTTCTCAAACTCTCTTAAATGTATGTGCCTGTATGTGTGGGGGGAGCACATGTGTGCAATATGCAAGTCAGAAGATGACATTGGAGGTCTTCTTTAGTGACTTTCCCCCTCGTTCTCTGAGGCTGTGTCTCTTGCTGAGCCTTGACCTCACCAATTCAGCTGCACTAGCCAGTCAGCACGGTCTCTGCCTCCCCAGACCTGGGATTGCATGAGTGCGTTTTATGTGGGGAATTGGGATCCCAGTTCAGATCTTTCTGATTGCGTAGCAAGCACTTTACCTACAGAGCCATCGCCTCAGCCTTCAAGTTCTTTAACTCCAACTTTCATCGCCTCTCAGTGGAGCTGTTGAAGCCCTAATTCCCAGTTCCTCAGAAAACGACTGTTTGTATTTGAAGAAGGGTCTCTAAAGAGACGATTAAGTTAGAATGAGGCCAGTAATTTGTGCCACCCCCTAACTTCTCAAGGCCTGACTTCTGCATACCTGAGGGTGGTGGGGGTCAGCAGGGCACACATCAGGGTCAGCCCAGGAACCCACACCCTGGGGAAAAGAATCCTGTGCTAGGCTGTCTCTGATCCCCAAACCATGCCTTCCTGTTCTGCCTCTGTCTCCCCTCAATGCTGGAAACCTCCCCCAGCTCCAACAAATAATGGCCCATTCCTTGAGACTCTGTTAAACTTTCATTCTGCATTTTTCTCTGGCTCCTGGCCAGGTGTCGAGCCTTCTGGGCAGGCCAGCTGGCCCTCCCTGATGACACTTGTAGCCCGAGTGTGGGTCATGGGGTGGGGTCAGAGTGTCCCTCTAGCACCTGGCACAGGGCATGCACGCCATAGGTAGGTGCTCGGCAAATGTTGAATCTTCACAGCTCTGTGAAGATCTGGCACATAGCCACGATCTGAAGAGAGAAGGCATGACAGGCTTTTAATGAGCGAACAGCATGGACAGAGCTTCCCAGCTGCCCAGTGCCATGGCCCTGAGTGTGGGGGTCTCTGCATGAAGTAAGCACCTCCGTTACATGGCTGGGGGCTTCCTAGACAGAAGGGAGGCCGGCCATTTCTCATTTGGCCTCCCTGCGTTGTTTTGTGGTTGAGCAAACCATTGCTTTAAAGAGAATTTATTTTTCCAAATTGCGGAACAAAGAACACAATGTTTAGGAAGAAAACACATTGCTTACATTTGAAAAAAAAAATTAGCAGCATTATATAATAAAAGACACTTGAAAGCGTTGAGTCACCCCGGGCTGACATACATCTTTGAATGGTTTGTGAGGTACTCATAAAACGGCATCCTGTTAATTTAAGGCTTCTGAGGCTATTTTTCAGTCAATTTTATTTGCCTGGGAAATTTATTGGTGGCCTGTAGGGTCACAGTCAGGTTTGGTCCAAATATGTGGCATCCTTGTTAAATATCATGTAAGGAAGGCCAAGCTCCAGTTAGGGCCAGAGGGTGGTAGGACAAGGCCAGGGTGGTGTCCAGGCAAGGACAGGGCAAGGCTCCTGTACTATCCTCAGAGCTGAGCCAGGACAATGCTACAGAGATCCAGCCATTCCAAGAAAGAAGGGCAGCCCCCTTGGGTCCATGTTCTCTAACCATGGACAGTAACCCATGCTTGGAAATCCATGGAAGATTCCAGATGGTTCTACTGCTAATGCACCCTACAACTTAAAGTCATCAGAGGAGATTACTCCAGATAAAGGATGTTTAGGTAAAGGGTGAACGTTTATAACAGCAGCAGGTTGGCATGTTTTGTAAGCTTGTGTCTATCTCTAGCAGGAAAGACAGACATGTCTGGGGGCTGGTTCTTGCTGTTGCTGTTCTGAACTCCCTAATAGTGAACCTCAAATTTGCATTCTTCACAGGGTCCCACAGATCACATAGCTGGTCCTGTCCCAGGACAGATCACAGAGCTGAGACAATAAAAGTGAGGGTCCCCAGTGCTGGAGATGACCCCAGGACCCCCTCCGTGTACCACAGTACGGAGCAGCACTGAGCCTAGTCTCTCCCACTCCTACTCACACCTATTTTGACCCTCTCTGGGAGGACAGTCCAGTCTGGTGGGACCTCCTCCTGGTGACACCACGTGGTGGCATGGCTCTGCAGGCCCAGAGCCCTCTGGAGGTGAGGACCATAGTCCCTGGGGAAGCCCTCCCAAGATGCTCGCTTCCCAGTGACAATGACGAAGGTGGCCTCTCCACTGCTGACTGAAGGTAGTGCAGATGTTCCTCTGCACCCAGGCTGACCTGAATGTGGAAACACAGGCAACCACCATGGCCAGACCCTAAGAAGGCCGCCCGGGGCTGGGGTGGGAAAAGCAGCCTCCACCAGAGCCCATGCCTCACCCGCTCAGTCACCATCTGGGCACAGGGCTCCTGCTGCTGGAATCTCTGTCACAGCCCTATCAACCCACCGACCATGACACCTGGGCACATCAGGCCTCATGGCTGTCCTGGCAAGTCCTGGAGGTGTGACAGTTTGCATGTGGGTCTCCTGTGGTGACTGTGGACCTCTAGAAAGATCTGAGTGGGATTTCTGCTAGGGGCTGGACTTCGGGTGGGGGTGGGGGATCTTCAAGCAGAAGGCTGACTTCACTACAGATCAGGGGCAAGAGGTGTTCTTTCCCAGCCCCTTCTACCAGGGCAGCCAGCCCTGCACGACGATGTCATGATCAGCCAGCTCTGCCGAGCTTGGTGCCACCCCCTCTTTCTGAGCAGCCATCTGAAGTCACATAAAGGTCAGTGGCCCTCTTTCTTACTCTTCCGAGTCCCGTACAACTACTCCCCCTCCCCACTTGCTCTCACTTCTGGGCATTTCCAGCACAGACGGGGCCACACCTGTACAGATGCTCAGGACACATGGAAACCTCCTCCATCACCCGGGCTGCTGGCCCTGTGGTGAGATACTTTGACTACCGACTTCAAAGCTTCTGTCAAAGTTCAGAGAGCCCTCATGCAGCTGTGTAAGGTGCACTGTGGCTCCTTTCTGGCTTGTCCCCTCCTTGTGACCCCAGGCTCACCCTGGGTCTCCTGCTGGTCTTAGTTTTAGCTGAGGGGTCTAGGCTTAAAGCCCTCCAGTTGCTCATTCTTGGTCCCAATTGTTTCCACCCATCCTTCTCCCTTCCTTGTAGCATTTGGCCACTAGACCAATTCCTGTGCCAGATGGAGACCCATGAGGACACAGGGCAAGAGAAGATGCAGACGTGGACCCCAAAGATCTTGCTTATGTTGGGGATGCCAGGCCCAGAGGGACTGGCCTGGACTCAAGACAGGCTCCAAGACATTCTTCTAGGATGAAAATCCAGTTCGAGAGGCAGTAGAGACCGAGGACCATGAGGTGTAGGAGGCCCAAAAGGACCCAAGAGGGGTGGGTGAGTGGGAGCTGGGAACATGGGAGGCTGTGGGTCATACAGGGTGACAGGTGTAGGATGGAGCAAGAGTGACCTTCCTAGATTCATGTACACTGACTGAACTCATCTCAAAATGGGCCAGAAAGATGGGAGCAACGACTTGGGAAGAGCCTAGGGCTGCCTCCAGGAAGAGAGAGGCGTGGACGCCATCCATTGATGGCAGCCTGTCTCCCATGAGATGGAGGGGTGGGACAGGGAGAAGAGGGCTGAAGAAAGTCGTGGAAGGTTCTGGAGATCCAGGGCATAGGAGGCTGGGGGAGTTTCATCAAGTGATGCTCCCCTCAATCAAACACAAATCTCTACCCTCATGTCTTAGGTAAAAATTTACTCAATGGGGAGCTAGAAGTTTAACATTAAAACTACAAAATCTTTAGAAAAGAAATGCAGGGGAGATTTTGGGAGAGAAGTGGGCTTGGTGGAGAGTTCTTGGGCAAGATACTAAAATATAAGAAAAAGACAAAAATAGCTGATTGGGCTTCAGCAGAAGTGAGAACCTTCGCACTCTGCACACTGGTTTAGAGGTTAAGAAACAAGCTGCAGACTTGCAGACGTCAGCAAATATCTGCAAAGCACACATCTGACAAAAGACTCCTTCCTGGGAGAACAGTGCTTCTGGAAACTCCACAGTACACATATCACACACATCCTTCTAGAGACACAACCCCACTAGAGAATGTCAAAAAGACCAGCAGCCTCTCCACCTCGAAGAGTACACAACACAGGAGGTAAATAGGCTCCTGAAATACACGTGTAACTGCATAAATAATTAGGGCTATGCAAATTCCAACTACCAGGAAATATCTTTATGGGTCTGTTAGAACAATTAAAAAAAATCAGCTACAAGTCTGAGAAAAATATCAAATTAAGAGACATTCTACATAACACCTGACCTGTACTCAAAACAAAACAAGTTGTAGTTACAACAAATGCTGGCGAGGTGCGGAGAAACTGGGTCTCCACTGCGCAACGAGTGGGGGGAGGGGACATGACAGCCACATGGAAATGGCAGTTTCTTGAAAAACTAAGCATGTATTTGGCCCATCAGTCACACTCCTGGGAATTATTCCCAGAGAAATGAAGATTTATTTTCACACAGAAACCTGGGCACAATATTCATGGCAGCTTGCTTTGTGGGATCCCAACGATGGAAACTGAAATGCCCTGAGTGCGTGGATGTCAAACTGTGGCTCATCCACGCAGAGAAACGCTAGTCAGCGAGGATAAAGGATCAAGCAAGGCTGGTGGCCGGCACACCGGCTTAGATGGTTCTCGAGGGCAGTGTGTTGAATAGCATTCTCAAAGAAAAAAAATACAGCTATGAAGACCAGATGATGGGTTGCTGGGGGTTAAGGATGGAGGGAGAGATGAAAACCCCATTATATAGGGTAGTGGGGCTGGGGAGATGGCTCAGCAGTTAAAAGCACTTGTTCGCAAAGCCTGCTGGCCCAGGTTGATTCTCCAGGACTCATGCAAAGCCAGATGCACAAAGTGGTACATGCATCTGGAATTCATTTTCAGCAGTGGTGTGCCCATAATCTCTTTCTTTCTCCTTGTAAATATAAATAAAAATTAAACCATATTGAGGGCAGCAATAAAGAACTTTGTGGTGACGAAGCCACTCTGCATGGTGGTGGTTGCACAGACCTACCATGTGATCAAAGTTCATACAACCAATTATGAATAAAGGATCATATGAATCATTACGAATGTGCACATCATGGACTGAATATTCATTCTTACAAAATCCATATGCTGAAGGCTGTAGCTCCCAAAGCCAGGGCACTTAGGGGGTGAGGCCTTCAGGTAGGAAATCAGGTCATGAGGTGGAGCCTTGTGTGAATGGATTAGTGGCCCTATAGGAAGAGACATAAGCGAGTCTATCCTACTCTGGAATAGGAGGATACAGGGAGAGGCTGGAACTGAACCAGACTGGCCAGCACCTCCACCCTGGACTGTCCAGAACCTCCACCCAGGACTGGCCAGTACCTCCACCCTGGACTTCTCAGCTTCCTGAAGTGTTGGAAACCAATGTCTTCTTTGAGCTGCCTGGTCTGTGATATTGTGTTCAAAAATCTGATCAGAGCAAGACAGTTTGTGAAACTCGTGAAATCTGAAAGAGGTGGGTGGATTCTACCAAGGTCACTTCCTGATTTTGATACTGTATTATCCTTATGCAAGAAGCATGTGCTGGGAGAAACTGGGTGAAGGGGACATGGGACCTTGGCGCTATTTGAGGAGGGAGAAGTGGAAGGCAGAGGGCCGTGGCTAGAGGGCGTAGTCATAGGCAGAAGCCAGGCAGAGCAGAGTTGGGGAAAGCTGTGAGGACCAGGCTCCTTGCAACAGTGTGCACAGACTTGCCAGGCCATCGTCCGGTGGGGAGATGGACTCTTCAAGGAAGGAAGCATGGCCTCTAGGAACCGTGCATGGTGAGAACAAGGTGAGACCGTGCATATGTGTGCTGCCCTCTTAGTTCTGCTCATGCTGGGTGAGTCTGCGAACAGGGGCCAGGCAAAGGCCTTCTACTACCCTCCACTCTGGAAACCCAGCTCCTTCACTGCCCCTGATCCCTGGTGGAGGGAAGGAAGTCACTTTCTCCAGGGGAGAGTCTTCCAGGGCTCCCCTGAGCCCCAGCCCCAGCTCCCAGCAGAAAGAAGTAACTAAACAATCTTGCTTTGCACATTAGGAGCGGTGTACATCCCACTCTTCCCAAGTTACACGAGGACACAATTTATCTTTAGCCCAAAGCCACCTGCTTGGTAATCTGTTTCTGTGTACCCGATTGATCCCACCCTCCTTACGCTGGCTGGAAACACGGCTGTCTTTATTTAAAGCACTCAGCCGGCGCCAAGATGCCCGACAGGGTGATCCAGCGTGTGTCTGTCTGGGTGGCCACTGTCTTCAGGTCATTCTACCCGTTTCCAAAAGATGGGGTGGTCTGCTCAGGCCAAGCTGGTGAGGAGCCTGATGCCACCAGAAGGTCATGCTGGGCCCCAGGGAGAAGATCACTGGTTGAAATTTTTGTCCCACACTGGTCACTGAGGAGGGTTTCCCTTTTCAGACCCATGCTTAAAGTGGTTACTAAAAACCCTGGAAGCATGTCTACCCAATACCACCCCATGTAAGATAAATCTGGAGTTATAAGTGTTTTAATGTCTCTGCCATTTGAATCAGAAGAATGGAGTGACTCCATGTTCTGTGCCTACTGGGTCACCCTCCATGTCTGCTCCATCTCCCCACACAACTGGATACCTATACATCACATTCTCACAGACCTTCTGATCTTGTTCTTCCTCCCTGCCCCCTCTCTTCCCCACTCTCTTCCCTCTCCCTCCCCCCATTTCGGTGGTACCACAGTTCTGCTAATTCTATACCTCCATCGGTTCAGGCTCTGCCATAAGACCTAAGGCCGTGGAGGCTAAGTGTGTGGTAATGACCCAGAGCCAACATCTCTCCTTAAAATTTTGGGCTTCAACCCAGAGCTTCGTGCACGATAGGCAAGTGCTCTACCACTGAAGTACACCCCTGGGCCCCTTTAAAACTTTTTTATTTTGAGACAAGATTTCACTAAGCTGGCCAGGCTGGCTTTGAATTCATTCTGCAGCCTAGACTGGCCTGGAATTTATAATCCTCCTGCCTCAGCTTCTGGAGTATCTGGGATGACATTCGGGCTCCTCTGGGCCTGGCTTGTTTAGATCGTGTTAAATGTTGAAGTCACAGTTGTGCAAGCTTCAGTGCCTTCCGGTTCCAAGCGTTTTCCTCACCCCAGTGACAAGAGGTCCTACTAGCAGCCACACCCCATTCCTTCTCTCCATCTGGTGACTCCCATCTCTCCAGAGACTTATCTATTCTGGTCGTTTTGTGAGGGTAGAATGGTGCAATCGATGGTATTTTGTGTCTGGTTTCTTTCACTGGGTATTGCACTGCCAGGATTCATCACTGTTAGAGCCTGTGTCCTCACTCTATTCCTGTTGATGGCTAAGTAATATTCCAATGTATGGCTCATTCTCTTATTGAGTTTTCCTGGGAGTGCCTTCAGGGGTCCGTTCATAAGGGGTCTGCAGAACATGTGTGGGAAGCCTTTGAAGACTGTGGGTGGCATTTGTGGCCATGCCCCTAGTGCTTGTTTGACATTATTTGATGAATGATGAACAAATAAAGGTGGCCTCTGAGACAATGAAGGTGTTAGATAAGAGGACCTGAAGGTTCTAGGCCCGTGGTCTGCAGCTATTCTTCTAGAGAAAACACGAAAGCAGGGCTGGGGAGGCTGAGCCCTGGGCTGGAGTTAAGGAACTGGCCAGAGAGTGGTGGTTCAGCCACACATGGGTTTTATTACTCAGGGCTGAATTCATCTCCTATCACTGCTGTGACAAATTACCAGACACTTGGTGGCTTGAAAAAACACAAATGTATTACCTCATCGTCTGGAGGCCTGAAGTGTCACTGGAATGACAGAAGGCGTTGACAGGAGTGGCATCTTCCGGAAGCTCTAGCAGGAGAACTTGCTATTTCAATTCTTCCAGCTTCTAGAAGCTGTGTGGATTGCTTGGCTCATGACCTCTTCCTGTGTCTCCCAAGCCAATAGGTAGGTAGCAGATCTCCCTTCTTTCTTCTGTCTTCATGTATCATTCTGACCAGGGCTGAGGACACTTCCCCATCTAGAAACTCAGGTGAGTGACCAGGTTGAGATCCTCTGGGTGGTCCTGGCTCATCTTCCATCACATGGCCTATAAGTGAGTCACAGCTCTAAAGTTACCTCCGCCATGGAAAGGAACAGCGGTGGATTCCTGAGATTAAGACAGCCGCTTTGGGGGTGGTCATCGTTCTCCTAGACATAGAGATTCTTTGGTCTGTCTGAGTGTCAGTTTCCTCCCATGGGAAGGCATCCCAGGCAATTCTAAAGGTCCTTCAAAACTCTAGGAGTGAACTCACTGAAGCCAGATGGAAGCCCATCCCCTGATGCCTCTGCTTTCTATCACACCTGAACAGGTGCATGGGCTCAAGTTCATGTCTGAGCAATGCTCCTTTAGCCCACTTTCTTCCCCCCTCTTCACAGCTGGGAGGCCAGGGCAGACCTCAGAAGAGGGGGCTCCTGGTCCAGGTGGCCTGGAGAAAGTGCCAGCACTTGAAGCCATATTTTAAAAACCAAAAGAGTTTATGTATTTGAAAGTGAAACTTTTAGGAAGCTGACACCTTAATTTAAATGTTTTTGAAGTGGACTTTCTCATTTAAAAAAGAAAGGCACTGGTGGGGTGGGGCTGGAGAGATAGCTCAGCAGTTAAGATGCTTGCCTGCAAAGCCTCATGACTGGGGTTTGATTCCCCAGTACCCACATAAAGCTGGATGCACAAAGTGGCGCATACCTCTGGAGTTCATTTGCAGTAGCTGGAGGCCCTGGCATGCCCAGTTTCTCTCTGTCTCTCTTCTCTCTGTCTTTCTCTGCTAGCAAATAAAGAGAAATAAATGTTTTAAAGGCAAGGGGGACATGAGGGCTGGCTGCTGTGAGTATAGATGGGAGCTCTGCAATGTCACTGTATTGTCTTGAGTATTTGTCTTCTGTGGCCTTTACCAGGCGGGCCACAGAGAGGAAGATGTAGAGCAGTGGGCGACATCCAGACACCATGGAGACAGGATGTCTATTTGCAGGTCCCCGTGTTTGGGAGTAGGTGCCAGAAGCCAAGAGGACACAATGGTCTGCTTCTCGAAATCCAATTCAGGGCTGCTACATTCTTGGGGGAGATCAGCAAGAAGCAACCATGGACACCCAACTTTTCATCCCTACCAAGGCCTTCCCCGTTCCCAAGGCTCCGTGGGGGGCTTTCAAACTAACTCAAGAGGCTTAAAGTATCTAGAAGAGAGGACAGGAATGCAAAGCCTGTCACTTGGAAATCTGCCTTTCAGCCTTGCAGCAGTTGGGATGATGTCTTTCAGGGGCTGCCCTCTCCGAGCAAGAGGGCATGTGTGAATGACCGTGGCCCTGGCTATAGAACCCAACAAGAGAGCTCGAGAGACCAGCACCCAGGGAAGGATGCCGATCCTGAGCATGGATGCAGCGTCAGGAAGAGGGGCTGGAGTTGTGGGAATGTTTCCCTCCCTCTGAGCCTCTGAGAAGCACAGGCAAGTGATGGGTGAGTGAGAGCCAGGAGGTTTTCTCTGGACGCTCAGCTGACAGCCTTGTGGGCTTCCCTTCAGATCCTGGTGGTCTAAGCCATAGAAGGAGGTGGACACACCTATTTCTACAGGGGAATATTTATTCATTCCTTCATTCAAGAAACATATATTGGGCTGTGGGAAATGTCTTGTTAGTGGAATGCTTGCTTGGTATGTACAAGGCTCTGGGTTCAATCCCAGCACTGAAAAGAAAGGGAGGGAGGGAGAGGACGAATGGGAGAATCAGGGAGGAAAAGAGACACTAAGCATTAAGCATCCTGCCAGCCCCAAAGGGATGAGAAATAAACAAAGTTGCTCCCTGCCCTCCTGGATGGCGCAGTCTGAGAGGACACAAGCAGACAGACAGTTACGGAGTAGCCCGTGATAAGCAATTCCTGTTTATTGATTTCTTCATCTCTTCATCAAGGGCCTCTTGAAAGCTGCTTATGCCCCAGAAACCAAGAAGGAGTCCAGCTGAAGTCATTGAAATGCCAGCTGAAATGTCACCGCTGCGCGTAGAGTGGTTAGCAGACATAAATCTTTGAATAGTTGTGAAAACGGTTCATTTGTTGCAAAAAAAAAAAAAAAAGATAGTGTATCCCCTTTGGCCTTAGTAGTTTATTTGCTGGTTGTTGTAGACACACTATGTGTTTCTTCTTGAACCTGTTGCACATGGGTGTGCACTTATTAGGGACTGGAAGAAACTGGCTTCCCCAGGGACTGTAGCATGAGCTCATGGCTGGTCAGTCCGGAGGAAAGCCCACCATCTCCTGGGTGGTGATGCCATCATCCGCCTAACCAGACCATCAAGAGCGATCACCTCCCTGAATGCTGCTGACTCACCCCTGGCTTCTTTCTTCTTGCTTGCTGAGTAGCTTCTGGGTTCCTTGGCCTGACGTTGTTGAGTGACAGCTGAAAGGGTTCACTTCTCAGACAGGACTGAGAGCTACCCAGAGAGGACCAGGTAGATCTGGACCACAGGGGAATCCTTTCCTTTCACTACCTAGGACCATCCAGGGATCGAGAGGACAGCAGCCAATTCCCACTCTTTGGATCCCATCAGAGTCTAAAAAAAAATAAAAAGTAAAAAAAAAAGTGAGCTTACAAAGTAACAGGTTTCCCTCCTTATGGCATTTTCATAATACTTTGTCTTGTTTGATTTTCCCACTGTACCCCAAGCCCCCGCCCCTCCCTTTCCTGAAGATACAGGTTCAGCCACGATTCCTCTTTTTACTCTCCTATCTCATGCATTCTATTCTCCTCCCCTCCCCCTCCCTCAAAGCCTCTTTCTCCAGTCTCATGGACTCCTTTCTAGTTTTCTGGCCTCTACTCTCATTCACTTCCTTTTCCCAGGACACTTTCTTTATGGAAGCTGGGCTGCCGGGCAAGTTATTATGTGGAACTTTTCGAAATGGACGGCCTGGGTTTCAGAGGTGGAGTTGGCAGGCTATGGGGGCACATGCCTGTAAACCCAGATACCCAAAGGCTAAGGCAGGAGGATTGTGAGTTTGAGGTTAGCCTGGTCTTCATAGGGAGTGCCTGTCTGAAAATAAAAAAATTTAAAAAGCTAAGGATATAGGTTGATGGTACAACATCTTCCTATCATGTGCGAAGCCCTGGGTTTCATCCCCATCACCAGGAAGAAAGATGATGAAAGAAAGAAAGAAAGAAAGAAAGAAAGAAAGAAAGAAAGAAAGAAAGAAAGAAAGAAAGAAAGAAAGAAAGAAAGAAAAGAAAAGAAAAGAAAAGAAAAGAAGGGAAGGGAAGGGAAGGGAAGGAAGGAGGGAGGGAGGGAGGGAGGGAAGGATTGGTTGAGGTAAGACAGGGGGAGCTGGAGAGGATGGATAAAGAAAATGCATTATGTCACCTTCAAAGATATATATATATATATATAAATCCTAACCCCCAAGCCCCCAGAATGTGGGTCTATTTGGAAAGAAAGTCGTGAAGATATAATGAGTTAAGATAAGGTAGAGGAGAATGGTGGGCCCGTATGAGTGTTCTTAAAAGAAAGAAGAGACTGCAAGATGAGGAGTGCTGGACTCCTGGGTGGGCAGTGGGTGAGCATTGTGGCCACCAGCAGAGACAAGAAGAGGTGAGAAAGGACTTCTCCCCAGGGTCCAGCCCTGCTCACCTTCATCTTGGACTTCAGGCCTCCAGGGCTTGGAGATGGTGAATAATAGTATTCAGTCCCCTCCCCCGTGGTGGACTCTCCCAGAGGGGCGCTGCCCATCAGATCTGGTGCGCAGTGCTGTTCTGAGACTTCGGATAGCCATTCCTATTTACATCTTCCCACTTCAGCAAGGATTTGGAGCAGGATGTGACCCTGTTTCTCCCTCAGTTGAGAACTTAAGGCCTGACTGGGACCCAGTGTCTGGTGGGGACAGAGAAGATCCTTGTCTGAAAGTCACAGCCTGTCTCTGTGGTTCATTCAGTCCTCCTTAGGACAGGGCTGGCCAATGTCCCCTGACCCGGATGGGCCGCACTCACACACCTATCCCTGGTCTTCCTCTGAGCTCCTGCCAAGCTGCCGGGTCCACACGGAAGCTCCTCCAGACTGTCCTGGCCTTCCTCCTGGAGCCCCAGTGTCTTCTCCGTGGGACCTGCTCCTCCTTAGCCACTAAGGCTCTCTCTGGGGCCAACTTTCCACTCCCGATGACAAGGCCAAGATGACACCTGCTCCTTCCCTGAAACATGTCTCGTCTCTCTTTCTGCTAGGACAACTGTAACTGGACTTGGTGAGAGACTTCCTGTGCAAACTGGAGCAAAGTGATAAAAGTCGGGGGCCAGGAGCTCACGGCTCAACTACGGCCTTCCCAAGAGGATATATTTCTAGAGGCCAGGAAAGTGCCACAGGGTCCCCTCTGTCCAGGGGCGCTGTCCTCAGAGAAAGACTCACACTGAGCGCTTACCAGTTCTATTATTTAACTTTCATGTGATAAATTTGAGTGAGATGCAGCCCATATTCAAATTTACTCACTTGTCCCCAGAACACTCTTTCTTTTTATGATACCCATTTTACATAAAAATATATTTATATTATGACATAGTATATATTATTAATTAAAATTTAAAGGTTAAAATATACTCCAGGGGCTGGAAAAATGGCTCAGCGGGTAAGTGGGGTAAGTGTGCTTCCCACACAAGCATGAGGGCCTAAGACCCCCCAGGTTGATTCCCTAGCACCCACATAAAGGCGTGGGCGTGGCCATGGGCATCTGTATCTCCAGTCCTGTGGAGAGCAGAGATCCGAGAATCACTGGGGCTCATGGAAATAGAAAGCTCCAGAATCCTAGAGAGACTCTGTCCAAGAGAAAGAAGTGGAGAAGCAGTGATGGGGGAGGGAACACCTGACATTCTCCTCTGGCCTCCAGGTGCACAGGACACACGCATACACCATCCACGCACCACACCACATACTACAGCCATGGAGAAATGCATATATACTGTTAGTTTCATTACTTGTTGCACAATGCCACTTTAATATCATATAATGATATGCAGGCATGCATCCCTTAGGACTCTGCCACTGTGGGATGATCGGTATGTGTACACATCCCTACGTGCACAGCCACTGGGCACGTGGGCTGCAAGTATGTGCAGAGGAGCTTGTTGCTCCAGGGCCATGAGGATCAAAACAGCCTGAGATTAAATCACACACAAGAGAATGGTGAACTCGAGAATGGTGAACATCATAAACAAGCAGAGGAGTCTCCTGGGCTGGTTTACAGTTACTTCTCTCGGTCAGTTGGAGCATGTTGTAGAATGACAAAAGAACACTATAGCAAGTGTGTGGTTCTGATCACCACAGCGAGCTCGGCAGGCCATTTATGAAGCATCACACGGATACCAGCCCACGCAGCTCCACTCTGATCACGCCAGCTCACACGGCCTAGGAGGTCTGTGGTCCACCAAGATGTCATTAAGCGGCGTGTGACTGAGTGAGAATTATCAGATGGCAGATAACCATCTTAGTCACTTGGGTTTTCATATGTTCCGCATAAACTGCCACTTACACTATTATGGACAGGCATCGTTTTCACCGTGTTCCCAAGTGCTGCCGCAGGTAGGGTCAAGTGGCCAGTGTGGTGCGTGGAACAGCATAGAATGGCTGGTCTTGGGCAATCCTGGGAGACTTTCTAGAGGAGATGCTGTGAGCCGCGTCTCTATGTGGAAGTTTCCTAAGCAGAGGCCCCATGAGCTCGCTTCCCAGCTTGGTGTGTGCTGAGTGCCTTGGGTAGAGATGGGGAAGGATGGGGACAGCTGGGCTTTGCCCTTGGGGTACTGAGCACAGGTGAGAAGACTTGGGGGCAACCTGGGGATGTGATGAAGGCCTAGAGGGTCGACGGACACCACAGAAGCTGGAGCTCTGGATGGCTATGTGCCTGACCTTTGCCCTGTTCCATGGGATTCCATCTGTGGACATCTGGGAACCCTACTGGAGATGGACATTAGACAGGAGCTGTCCACTCTCTGTCCCAGAAGTTGGGGAGAGGCTGAGAGTGAGGGTCTCCTGACGACACCACTGGGAAGAGAGGAACCAGAAAGGCTGCCCAGTCACGGGTCACCAGGGTCCCGGGACAGGTACCCGGATCATCACTGTCCTGTGCCCACAGCGCTCTCCTTGCAGTCTCTGCTCTACACAGGCTGGGAAACTGTGGCCCTGGCCTAACAGACTGTCCCCTAATGGACTGAGTCTACGTGGCTTCCGGGGCTCAAGGCTGTGCTCATGCTAAGTCTTGTCTCCTGTGCAGCAGAGGCCTATGGCTATGATGGAGACCACAGAGCCCTTGGCACCTGTAAAGAGGCCCATGGAAGCTTGCCCCATTCGCTCTGCTTTCCCTGGGTCTAAAAGCTGCTACCTATGGGACCAGGCTAGGACTGGGTCAAGCTCTCGGGCGCCTGCCTCAGGCAGTGTGGACCCCCTGGCAGATGCTCTGTGTGGAGGTTATGGTGGGACTGGCAGGCAGTGTCAGAGCAGGTCACAAAATCTACAAGACGCTGTGAGAACAAGTAGGCAAGGGCTGTGGGAAGCGCCTCCCACCACAGAGAAACTGTGGTCAGATTCCCAGCAGGACAGACTCTTCTCACCAAAAGGCACCCCCTGGCCCATGTAGGGTCACCATTTGAGTATGCGGTCCTGCTAACTCCAGCTCCCAGGTCTTAGGCTCCACCCCACCACAGAATTCAGTTGTACAATACACCTCCCTGATGGCCTGAGCAGAGACCTTCACCTGTGTGATCAGGGACAAAGTGCAGAAGATATGATCGGAGCTTCTCCAGAGAGACGGGGAACACTCTCCAAGGAGCGCCCACTGAGCTGCAGCAGGCTCTTTGGTAAGGAGAACTGTCTCCATCAAACACCCTAGGGACTAGCTCCTAACATACCGCGAGTATGGCTGAGGCCCCCTCTGTCTTGTGTGGTTGACCTTGCGTAAACTGTCAAGTGGGCTTTACCAGCCTCTGTTCCAGTCCACACAAGACAGGGGCTTTGCCCAGGATGGTCTTATCTTGGGTGTAACAAGGCCCATCCTTGTGCTAGGGGGAAAATACACTGTCCTTGGAACCAGGACCAGACTGTGACCAGGTTCAGTAGACTAAACCAGAACCTAGTTCCATCAGAGACATAAGCAGTCTCAGTAGACAAAATCCAAGCATTGCACACTTACCAGGGGATCTTAGAAGTCATTCAGGAACCCTGAAAAAGAGCCTGGGTTCTGAGCAGCCTCAGAAGGACTTTCGGGGTGGGGGGACAGCTCACTGTACTTACTGGCCACACCGGCTGCATCACCTTGGTCCCAGGGACCCCTACCACCCACTCGCATGCTCTCCCCTCTTCAAGGCTCTCTTCTCAGCAATGACTCCTGGGTGGGCACCCCTTGAGTGGGGTGGAGGGTGGCTCCTGGCTTCTCAGCGTCCGAATTCCCACTGCTGCACAGTGGGCTCCTGCTTCTCACTCATGGGCTCCATGACTCAGTCCCCAGGGAGGCCTGAGTGTCTCTTCATGGGAGATTCTGGAGGACTCACCTGGGACAGCTCCCAACCCCTCATCATCAGATCTTGAAGTCTCAAACTCAAGAAATGTCACATGTCAAGGGTCCTAGCTTTGTAGCTCAGGTGGTCTGGCCACAGTGTGACCTGGTGGAGACCACCAAAATCAGGTGGCAGAGATGTCTCCCGATGGGGAGTCTGAGAGACCAGCCATCTACTTTGGGTTCCCAGGGGCACTAGAGCAGAGGTGGCCCTCCCTCTAGCAAGTGGGCAAGACATTGACTTCCAAGGTGACCTGGCACCATCTCGGCGGGTCTGGAGGTCTCAGGCTGAAAATCTGCCATTTTCCCAGAGGACTGAAGAGGAAGACCCCTTGCTTAGAGGGGCCCTGGGGCCTGGGGCCAGCTCTAGGTCCACTCTAGCCCCAGACCCTTGGGCACTGAGGATGGCCACTGGAGGGCAGTGCTAGCCAGGACACCTGGCAGGGATCCACCCACCTCCTGCCCAGCTGCCCTGCCAGCAGGAAACTGCCTGTGCTAGGCCCCTGCTCTTGTCCGCATGGTGGGGACCAAGCCTGTGCCAGGCACTGGGGTATCTCCTAATGTCCAGAGCCATACCCCTGCCCACACACGCACGCTTGAACTCACACTTGAGTACGCACGTACATAACGATGCATAGAGGCTACACCCTCACACTCATGCACATGGCATCCCATATGCACACAACTGAGGTACGATTCAGGGATTGGAATTTGAAAACTGGGAACATTTGCCTCTAATTTCCACAGGGGCTTTGAGTGCAGGCCAAGGACCCATGGAAGATCACCTTCCTGCGAAGTGCAGGGCTCCAGGGAACTTCTGCCTTTAATCCCAGCACTCTCGGGAGGCAGAGGTAGGAGGATCACCATGAGTTCAAGGCCACCCTGAGACTACATAGTGAATTCCAGGTCAGCCTGGGCTAGAGCGAGACTCTACCTCAAAAAAACAAAAACAAAAACAAATGTCATCCTCAACGGGCCATGACCCCTGTGTGGTAGTGCTCTCTGTCCACAGGTGAGCCTGGGGTCCACGGCCTCAGGAATGCTCTGCTCTCTGCCCGCTGTGCACCCCCAGCCGTGGTCCACAATGAGTCTTCTTGGTCACAAGAGTCGGGAAGCATCTTCTCACCCCATCTGCAGACAGACCCGAGGGCTGGTCAACTCTCAGGGACCTTGAGGAGCCCCCCACCCCACACAGCACAGTGGAAAGTGGGTTGTTGCCCTGTGCACTCCTCCCTGAAGTCTACAGCATGTAGACACCCAAGTTCAATTCCCAGGGCCTGACATGCCTGCTGCTGACGATCCTGTGTTCTGTCGGGACTCTGAGGTGCACACAAAAGTGGGTCTCAGTTGATAGGAGTCCATGGCTGAGAGGAGGAGGAGGTGAGCCTCATGGGCCTTGGGGTGCATCTGCCTCTCCCAATCTCAGAAACTCCTCTTCTGTGAAATGAGTTGTGTCCACACCCTCAGAGGCGATGAGGATCAGAGAATGCACAAAGCAGCTGGTGAACCGGGGGCTGAGACATGGGGCCCTGGGCTCCTAAGTTTAAGGGGCCTCCCGTCCCCCCTTGCATTGCTAGAGGACAGCCCACTGTTGCTGTCCCCACATACTCCTCCTGACTGAGTGCTATGGACTCCATGTTGATTTTCCCCAGGCGTTCTCTGGGCTCTGAGCTGGTTCCATCAATCTTGCTCACCAAGAGTCAGGCCTGGCTGGGTGGGCTGGGATAGGAGAGGTGCCCTGTGGCTTGGCACATGGAGGGGATGGGGTGGGGGGAGCCTGTGGGTGGCCTGGGGCCTTCCTATAGGAATTGCCCACTTACTGGCCTTTGCACACAGCACCCTTAGGGCAGGAAGGAGCCCTGTGGGGTGGGCACAGGGGCTCTTGGGAGGGTTTTCTGAAGCCCCTGTAGCCATTGTGGGCTCTCTCTCTTTCTCTCTCTCTCTCTCTCTCTCTCTCTCTCTCTCTCTCTCTCTCTCTCTCTTTCTCTCTCTCTCTTTTCTTGTCCCTGTTCTACAAGGTGCCACAGTTCTTCTGAGTTTCACAGGCTCTTCTCTGGAGCCCCCCAAAGTTTCCTGTCAACAGTTTTTTTGAGAAAGCAGCTGCTTCCCACAAGCAAGCCTGGGGCGACAGCACACACCTACCCAGGCACTGGCCCACCTTCATCTCCCCTCAAAACAAGAGCTCTCTACTGTTCAGGGTGTGCAGGAGCTTATGCGTGTGCAAGGGTTTGCACATGCATTGTAGGCGTGTGTCTGCAGGCCTGCGTGTACACTCATGTTAATGTGTCTGAGGGTGTGTGTTTTCTGTGTGTGCCTGTGAGCTTGCTTCCATGTGAGTGTGTAAGGCGTACTGGTGCTCACGTGATGCATAGTACATATTTGTGTGTGTGTCTTCCACTCACACAGTCAGTATACTACAGGGAGCAGCCCTAGGCAGGAAGAGGCTTATTTTTAATTTTTTTCTTATTTAAAAATGATTTATTTATTTATTTATTTAAGAGAAAGAGAGTATGGGTATGCCAGGGTCTCCAGCCACTGCAAATGAACTGCAGATACATGCAACACTTTGTGCATTTGGCTTTATGTGGGTACTGGGGAATCAAACCTGGATCACCAGGCTTTGCAAGCACGATCCTTTAAATGCTGAGCCACCTCTCCAGCTCTATTTATTTTTAAGTCTTTTTGCATGAGTGTGGGAGCATGCGTGCCAGAGGACCACCTCCGGTGCCAGTCCTCCCCTTGTTTGAGGCGGGATCTCTTGTCATTTGCCACTGCAGACACCAGGCTGGCTGGCCTGTGAGCCTCCAGGGATTCTCATATTTGTGTCTCCTATCTTGTCACAGGAGCCTGGGGTGGCAGATGCTCTGGGGACCGGAATTCAGGTCTTCATGCTTATGTAACAATGCTTTTGTCCCCTGGGTCAGACCCAGACCCAGACCCTTGTACCCAGGGTACAAGAAGCCAGCTCTGTGCACTTGGCTTCGTGTACCCTGGGCCCTGGTCAGTGTTTACTGCCCTGAGGGGTGGCCTGTGGGATGGTTCAGGGTGGTGTTTCCCACATTGCTGAGAGGCTTGGCAGGAGAAGGCATCCAGTTACCACAGTTTCCATCCCAATCCCCAAGCCCCCAGCCTGGACACCCAGTAAGTAGAGATAAATCATCCCATGTTTACCTGGAATCTTCCATGTGGGAGGCAATGGCCTTGCTTGGAACCCAGGGGTGGGTTTGTTGCTCATGTCCTGGGCAAGGGGAAGAGGGGAAGGAGAGAGCCAGCTTTGAGCAGGGCAGACCACCACCGTGCTATGTGACCAGAGACCTGCTTCCCACCCTCTCCTGGCTTCCATGTAACCTGAAGAAAGAGCCAGAGCCAGGCACCCCTTGGGGCTCTGAAATTCCACAAGTTAAGTCAGAAGTTCCATCCTCGGGAGGTCCCTGAGCCTCCCTGCCCAGCAGGACGGTGCTGTCCCGAAGCCCTGTGTGAACCTGTGGGAGGAGAGAAGCCCAGGAGGTGGAAGGTTTGGCTCCTAGGACTGGTGGTCCAGGTGGGGTTTGAGAGCTGCAGCTGGGTGTGTCAGGCCTCTGAGGAGGACTGCTTTGTCTCATGGGAACTTGTAGCAAGGGTGAGTGAGACACAAACACATACACCCCGGAGCAGAGCACATATATGTGAGAGGCAGAAAGAAGCGTGAGTCTGCAGACCAGTGCTTTTGACTCGGGTTTTTTAATTTGTCCCTGAGACTTTTGGAAGCCAAGGTGGAAAGGAAAATGGTTTCAGTCCGTTGTCTCTGCTGTCCTGTAGAGTATCCCAACCCTCCTGTCATCAAGGGATAAGTGTATGAGGCTGCTCCAGCCATCCTGGAGACCACTGTCGCATGCCTGAGTGTAGCAGGGTCTCTGCACATCCACACTGGGGAGGTCCACGAAAGGAAGTGAGCATTCAGTGTTCTAGAAAGTGCCAAGCCTTTTCAGCCCAAGCTCTGCAAGATGCTTTGCCCATAGGCTCCATCTAGATGACCCTGAGGTGAGTCATGGATGGAGTCCTCAGTAGAATCTAGTCGTCAGGGGGGTGAATGCTGAGCAGCCATATTTGCTGTCCTTGGGAGGCCAGAGGGCGGTCGTTGCTCCTGGGGATCTACCTGTTGGGTGCGGTAGGCACTGTGGTCTCCTGAGCCTCATGCAGTCAGGTCAACTCCCCGTCCCTCCCCTGCGAGGTTCCTAGGAGCCCCACTTACAGACAGGACCCAGGACCTCACAAACAGCTGGAGAGCCTGGCACAGGCCCAGGGCATGGTGGCCGCTCCATCTACGTTGTGCACTCCCCGTGTCCCTGGTCTAGGACACTGCTCGGCCTGTGGCTCTGAGCTCTTGGACAGCAGGCTGCGGTGGCCTTTGTGGGCTGGTCAGCAATGGTCACCAGTCATGGCTCACAGCCCAGCCCAGCACAACACGTTGTCTGTCATGGAAGGTTTGTAGTAATAATAGCTCTGGGTGACACTTCACTTTTGCCCCACACAGTGTCCTAAAGCTCCTTTGAGTGTCCCTTCTAAACCCTTTCTGAGTATGACTGCCTCCTCCCTCTGCCTGACAGTCCTGGAAGTAGGTTCTGGAAAGATGCAGTTGGCTGCCCTGGTTCAAAGCAACCAGTCTTCAATAGCCTGGGCCTCTCCATCTTCAGCAGGGTGACAGGGACAGCTAGCTGGTCACTTCTTATTTCCCAAGGAGGATTGGTCCCAAGGACCCTCAGCCCTCCCCCAGGCCCACAGAGCATAGCCCGTACATAACATGGCGTGGTCCCCGACACTGAACCTCAGCCCACTCTCCAGTATTTTAAATCTCCTGAGGACTGAGGATGACTAACACCGCCTCAAGGCTGGGGCGCTGGCTCTACTGTATTGTTTTGGACATGACGACCAGGGGGGAAATCCCAACACATCCAGTGGATATACAATAAGAGAAAAAACCCTGCGGCTGGCCCACAGCCAAGGAAGGGGAGCTGCTGCCCAGAGGATGTGTGTCCCCCCCTCACCATCTCTTGGAAGGTAGCGCTGAGAATGGCTCACATCCGATGAAAACTGTCAGGGAAGGGAAGAACATTCTAGATAGAGGAGTCTGTGCCTCAAGGCCAGGAGCTGAGCTGTGACAGTCCTAGGGGCTTGGAGTGCAGAAGGCTGTAGAAGGGGAGTGGGGCTATAGAGGGTCTTCACCTGGGGTTCATGGCCGGGTCCTCAGCAGCCCGGAGTCCTCAAGGAGCAAACAGTCCCTGTGGTAACAACAGCGATGACTCACCAGCTGCTGGAGCCTGAGCTGTGATTTGATTTTATTTACCAGAAGTTCTTCATGGTTTCTCTCTCTCTCTCTCTCTCTCTCCCTCCCTCCCTTACTTCCTTCCTCCCTTCTTTTTCTTGAGAGAGAAACCAATCGGAATGGAAGCAGGGCTGGTTCACTGTGTCTTCAGCAGCAGAGAAGGGCTGGGATGTGACAGTCTGAAGGTCTGGACAAGTCCAAGGTGAAGGTCAGGACAAGTCCACCAATGGGGTGGGAGACCCCTTCTGAGAGGGACACTGTGGTGAAGGATCACTGGGCAAGCAGAAAACTGGGGGCAGAGAGGAGTGAGACCTCAGAGAAGGCTGAGGGAGACCCTGAACGGCCATGGCTGAGTCAGGAGAGGCATGGGAGGAAAGAAAACCAGAGAAGGCTAGGTGGCCAAAGACAGCCTTCAGAAAGACAGGGTTCCTCTCTGGTTTTCGTCAGATCATTAGTTCCCTTGAAGGTTAGATGGGGCACAGGTGGCTCACATCTGGGCCCCACACCTGTGTGGAGACCTCTGGCCAGATGTCAAAACTGCTCCTTCAGGGAGGAGATGCCCTCCCCCATAGCCTTACAGGCCCCAAGCCCATCGTTCTCATCACGGATTGGACTTGAGAAGTGTCTCTCAGGGTCTCTGGACAGGACTCCGTATAAATATCCAAGTGGCCCCTCTACGTGCTTGCTTTCACGCCACACACCCACACATGATGTCCTCATACTCAGAGCCAGGGTCCTCTCCAGCCCCACACAATGTTGGGTCCCCATGTGGCTGTGAGGTCCTACAAGACCCAGGCTCCACCTCCTTGGTGGGCATCCAGGCAGGACAGGCAGGCCTTGGTCCACAGCGGCCTCCCTGCCCTGCCCACATCTCTGTGTGCACAAGTGTGTACATGAAGACGTATCTGCGGGTAGATGCCTAGTAGAGGAATAGCTGGGTCCATTGGTAGTTCTATGTCCATTCTGTCTAGAAGTCTCCACACTGCTTTCCATAGCGGTTGAACAAGTTTGCAATCCCACCAGCAGTGAATGAGGGTTCCTTTTTCCCCCGCATCCTCGCCAGCAACGATTGTTGTTGGTTTTCTTTATGATTGCCATTCTGAC
>PVHP010001913.1:0-67766 GCA_004024765.1 Zapus hudsonius | reverse complement strand
CCTCCTCCGTGAATTCTCTTTTGAGATCAGTGCCCCATTTATGAAGACGTATCTGTGTTGTGCTTGTCTTGGTGTCCTTTGAGTCTGGCACGGGTGTGTGTGTGTATACTCTCGAGGGCACACATCTTCCATTGCACTCTGTGAGTCTCTCCCCCTCTGTATCCCTGGGTGGGCCTGCGTGTGAGTCCACCAGGAGTGGCCTCTTGGGCCTTGTTTCTACATAGTCTCTTCTGGGACAGAGATTACGAGAGAAAGTCACGTCTCTTGCTGACAGGCACTGCCTCCTGCATTCTAGCCTGAGGGTTCTGAGTTGTCTTGCTGGGCCAAGGCCACCCCCATGCTTCACGCTTTGTGGCCTGCAGCTGGTCCCGGAGCTGGGAGTGAGCTGGAATCCAGCCTGGGAGACCCCTCTGATCAGCAGGGTGTGGGGCAGCCGGGAGGACCGGCTATGGCTTGGCAGGGCTTTGTGTGTTCTGCAGCCCCTTCGGTGAATGTGGGGCCCCTGACAGGCCTGGCTAGAGTCTTACTCTGTCTTCGACCTGCTTCCAGAGGCAATCTGGCTCAGGCCTTCCCTAACCTTCAGGGACAACGCCTGAGACTAGGCATCCCCTGGCACCTAGGCAGCCTCCTTTCTGGCCTTCCTGTCTCCCCTGGACCATCCCAGTGACCCTTCATGACCCTGCAAGGCTCTTTGGTGTCCCTGCTGACCCCCAGCCCCATGTCCCCATTTCTCCAGAATGAACCCAGTACACCGAGCTTTCTCCCAGTCATGACCTATGCCTTCCTGCTGCAGAGGCCCCATTGGGAACCAGATGTGAGCCCCTCCCATAACCACCCCCCCACAGACACATTGGGACCCTCCCTCAGGCAGCCCTTTGCAGGCACCTCAAAAGCTCCTTAACAACAGCATGGCAGCTGGCGTACCTGGCACCTTGCACACACATGACTCACACTGTTCTGTTAGGTGAGGCCCAGCGCCAGTGCCCAGCCCCCAGGCCTCCATGGCCAGCAGGAGGCGCTCAGGAAGTGGCCAAGACAGCAGCCAGCTCAGCTTAGTAACAGGAGCCCCTCTCCTAACACCCCAGAATCATGGACAGGAGGTGTGGTTCGCCCACAGAAGACAGCTGGGCCTCTTTCTGTGTACCTGCGCAGACACCTAGAGGAGGCAGGGCCCCTCCCAAGCTTCCTGCCCCCCTCACACCCCCTCCAGTTCTCGGAAGGCCAGTTCCAGGAAACGCAGGGCCCAGGCCCTTCTTGGCCTGCAGATGCTGTTTCCAGGAAAAATGGGCCCATGGCCCCCAGGGGCCCTCGCAGGGGAAGCTCGCGTCCAAAGGCTGCCTGGAACAGCGGGGTTGGCAGGGGCTGTGGGATGCAGCTGGAGGGGGTTGGAGAGCAGCAGGAGCCGAGCGCCATGGTCAGGGGTTACAGGCCTTGGGGACTGCCTCCCAGCAGGACCCTGGTGCCACCGGGAAGTGCTTTCCTGAGCACCCACTGGGCATCTGGCAAGGCCCGGACAGGGACCCAGCACATTCTTGGCTTCATGGCAGTAACATAGCTGGTGAGACTCAGCCAGGTTGATCACCACCCTACCCTGAGTGGCAGGATCATTGTTTTTTTAACCCTTGAAGCTCCTGAAAGCTATGTGAGAGGGAAAATAGGCAGAGAAAACCTGGGCTGCTGTGGGGGCTGAAAGTGGGCAGTCTTCAAATGCCACCTGCCAAGGCCCCGCTCCAACTGGCCAAGGCCTGTGCAGCCCAGAGACACGCAGTGTCTTGAGTCTCCTCTCTGGCAGGGTTGGAGCTGGATAGCTGGGGGGCAGTTGGTCTAGAGGGGGTGGGGTGTGCTCTGAGGATCACATGTGTATAGCCTTGATGTCTCCAGAAGTCACCCGAGCACCTCGGGTGGAGGTGCCATGATGCAGGGAGAGGCAATGAGCCAAGCAAGGGCCCTTCGGCTTCTTCCAGTGGCTCCCTGCACCTCACAGGCAGCTGCAAGGTGGGTGCAGGATTAGCAGGCCTGGGCTTTCCCTACTCAAGTTCACTCCCCTGAGCACAGGCTCCCAGAGGCTGCTCTAACTGGTTCCCTTCTGACCTTGATTTCCCTCTGGCTGTTTCTGCAACCTCAGCCGTCACTCAGCAGCAAGCTGGCCCCTGTGCACCCTGGTCTCTTTGGAGGGCATTGAGGGAGGAGTATGGATGCGGTTGTATGCACGGGAGGAATCTTGCTTCAGTGTCCCAAAGTTAGAGCACACGCATAAGCACGCATGCCTACCTTGGGCCAGAGGCAGATGCCAAGTACTCATGACCCTCGCTCAGTTCTTGCTAGCAGAGCAGAGGTTCTACCAGGACCTGAGGTAAAACTCAAGTTCTATTCCCTCTACACAGTGACTTGTACTCAAAGCTATGGCTACTCTGTAACCTTTCCCACCCTCTTGCCCCAGGACCTTTGCGTGTGCTCTTTCCTTGGGCAAGAATGCTTGTACAGCTCCTACCCATTCCTTGGCCAGTGGACAAGTATGTCCTTGTCATCTGAACTCTGCGGACAGAGAGCTTCTCCTGGAGAGGTGCTTCTGGCCTTTCCTGAACCCACAGCCTTCTGGGCTTGGCCCTCCACGACCTTTACTGTAGCCTCCTTCTCCGAGCACTTATGGATCCCCTCCAAGGAGCATGGATTATATTCCATGTCCCTTCAGCCATGAAGACAAGCCTCAGGGCCTGAGGGATCACAGTGACTCTCACTAGGAAGAGATGGGAGGAAGCCCCCTCCTCCATGTCCAGACTGGCCCTGAAGCAGTAGCCTTGCTGGTGAACTGGAGAAACAATGACCACATCTGGGGGGTCTCTCAGCTCAGCAGCAGCCTCTCCACACCCTTCGCTGCCTGTGACTGCCCTTCAGCACCAGCAAAAAGCCTGCCTTGCACCTGCCATGCTGGCTTTCTCTCTTTCTTCTCTCCTTTTCTCTTTTCTTCTTCCCCTTCTTCGTCCTTCTTCTTCCTTCTCCCCCCCCCCCTCTCTCTGGCTCTCTCTCTCTCCTGGCCCTGACTCTTTGTGATGAAGCTGGGCTCCATATTTCTCCACACCAAAAGGGAGCCCTGGAGCTCACCCAGCCAGTCAGAGGCCTCTGCCTCACTGCCCTCCGCAGACCTCTCTCTCTTTGTGTCCTCTCTCCCAAATCTGCATCATAAAAAAGCTGGAGACCCAGCTGGCTAAGAGAAAGCTTTCCTGGGGGGAGAAGGGACCAGGCTGTGCTGCAAGGTTAAAATTCTCTTTATTCCCTGGTGACAGGGGCCATTCACATGTTAATAAATCATATTCCCATCAAGAATCAATGCGCCCTTTCTACAAACTGCATTTTAACCCACAATTGTTCCATGAACGAGTCTACAACTAAGAATCCTGAGGTGTGGGGGCCTGGGGGTGAGGGGATGGTAAGCTAGGAGGTCCATAGCCTGGCTGGCTAAAAAATAATAATAAAAAAAAACCCACATCCCTTCCCTGTGCTCTCTCCTCCAGTCCCAGAATGGTGAGTGGACTGAGCCTGTGACCCAAAGTGTGACAATCAAGGCTTGGCAATGGGCAGGTGCACATTTGGGTACCAGTGGGGACCTTCTGGGGTATTGGTGTACAACCCTCCAGCACCTCACATGCAATTTTGTCCCAGAGTGTCTCTGCACACTGAAGAGAAGAGCTTCCTGGCTTCTGGCTCCCATATCTCTGAAGCCCCAGGGTGCTCAGTCAGGGGGCCCAGAACAGGGTCAGGGTGCTGGCTCAGCAGACAGGCCTAAGCTCCAGGTGTGCCTGGGCACCAGATCTGGTCTCGGCCTGGGAGTGGGATTCTGCTCTTCCCTCCCCTACTTCCTCAGCCTGATTTTCAACCAAAAGTTGTTTTTTTTTTTTTTTTTTGGGTGTGGGTGTGTGTTTTCCCTCCAAAAAGCCAAAGGATTTTTTTTTTATATGTCCTTTTTTTTTTATTTCTAGTTAAAAAAAAGTTTTAGGAAACTGCTCTCATGTAACTGAGAAGCGGAGAGGTTGGGAAGAACCCCATTAACTGTGGTCAAAGCTCCTCAATCAAACCAGCTTGCTTGTCCCCCACCCTATTATCTTCTTGTCTAGGACCCCTCCATGCTTTGGCCTCTGGTCACTGAGACCACCAAGTCCTTTGACTCCTGAGTCTCTGGAGGAGGTGGGAGGGTGGTCAATGGGAAAAAAGCCCAGAAGACACAGGAATTTGGGTTCCATCATCTTTGGGAACTGTTCCTGGTGGGCTCCCATACCCCAGGGATTGGATGACCACCATGGTTGTTCACCTTTCCTACTCCTCAGCGGTCTCAGCTTGTCCTTTATAAGACCCAGAGGGACACCCAGGAGGGCTGAGGGTCAAAAGGTCTAAACGAGGGTCGGGGTAGGTGAGGGGCAGGCCGTGGGGGAGGAGCTGCTACAAGGCAGTGCCCGGTGAGAATGGGCAAGCTAAAGGGGTCTAGAAGAAGATGGTGGAGCTGAAGTGGTGGCGAGAAAGACTGAGGAAAGGTAGACAGAGCCGAAGGAAGACGACAGGGCTGAAGAAGTCCAGAGACTCCCGGTCAGCATCCTCTGCCCTAACCAGCTTCCATCTCCAGGATGCCTCATAAGCAACAGGCATTTATTGCTTCCACTTCTGTCAAGTGGCAGTTGGAAGTCGGTTCTGGCGAGTGTCTTCTTCTGGGTTGCAGCGTCATCCTCTCTCTGGGTCCTCACGGGGAAGGGCTCTGGGATCCCTTCTCTTGGGAGGGCTTTAACCTGTGGCCCATTCGCTGCTGAAGGGCTTCCTTCCTGATCCTGTCATCTGAGGGGTGAGACAAGACTTTAAACATGGGGGGGGGCACAAAGCTTCGGTGCATAAAGACAAATGAACTGTTCTGGGAATGGGACAGGGGCTGTGTGTGGCAGGAGTCAGAGACTGAGCCTGTACAGCAGAGAACAGAAAACCCCCAAGTCCCAAGGCTGGTCTGTGACAGGGAAGCCTGGAGGGTCCTCCTCTGGGACAGAGGCTGCACCTCTAGTTCAATGGTCCCTGGAAGGGCAGAAGCTCTTTCCTCAGAAAAGACATGGCTCTAGCCTGGGGTAGGGTCTCCTGCACTGGCCCTGGACATAGATGCAACTCCCATCACCCCCAGAACCCACTGTGGAAACTCTTATCTTCTAGGAAACCATGAAGCAACCAGGGTAAGCTGCCAGCCAACTGGCCCCATCACCAGAGGCCTCATCAGACCAGACTCTCATCAGGAAAAATGTACTTTCTTGTTAGATCCAAGTACCAGATTTTGTAGAATAAACATTTGTCAACTCAGAGAGCATGTATACCAATCAATTACTGCTGGAACGGGGCTGGGCTGTGAGCCTTGGGAGCAGGCCTGCTGGGCCATTCTTTATTTTCAGTGCATCTCAGGGCATGAGCCCCCACGTGAGGTGCCTCCAAGGGCAGGTGCTTTCAGTAGCCCAGGATTTAGAGTGAGGCCTCTTGAGGAAGGGGTCTGGTCTTCTGGTGGTTCCTGGTTTTGGAGTGGATCAGGGTAGGGGGACAAGGAAACAGACATGTCCCCCTCCAGGTAAGGCCTACCCTGACTACTGTTTTGAAAGTGTACCCTGTCAGCACCACGGTGCCTCAACTGGCCTACTTTGTTCTGTCTCTGTGGCATTTACCACCTTCCAATGCCCTGTCCATAACTTACGGACTTTAGTTGTTTTTCATTTTGTGGTTTAGACAAGTCCCCCATTTTTTCCCACCACCCATCCAGATGATGCAGATGTTAGTTAGGGAACCCCAGAGCCTAGGAATGACCTGGCACTTGGTGATTGCTGGCATTTTATCGATAGTGGACTTGCAGAAAGTGTTTGGTGATCTTTTCCCTCTGGCTAAGATAGAGTAAGAAAGAACAGATTTATCTTCCTTCCTGAAACATCTGAAAATCTAGACAGAACATACAAATAACAATTGTCAGATACTGGACATCGGACAGTTCGCATCAGTTCAAGACAGGGATCCAAAGACATGGGAAGCAAGCCGTGTGAGTGCTGTCATGGGATGGGCTTGCTGCCTAGAAGGTCTCCAGGCATTTCACAGAGAGGTGACCCAGACAGAGCCTGGGGTCTTTCCCATGGAGCTGGAGGTTTGTGGAGGTTGAGACAGCTAGAGTCCAAAGGCAGAAAGGAGAAGGGGCAGATGTGCAGCAAGGGAGTTTCAGGGTGAGTCTATAGAAGATCTCTGTCAAAAGCTCAGCAGAGGCTGGTCAGCTCATATGTGAGCAAAGAGGACCAGATTGGAAGGCTTACAGGTGATAGTGCCAATCGCATGGGGGGGGGTGACAGTGCTGGCTCCCACCAGCCAATGTGGACAGCTGCATAATTCACGGGCACTGGGGAAAGTGTCCAGCTGATGCCGACCCAGCAGTGAGATAAAAGTCCCTCTGTGGGGGCTGGAGAGATGGCTCAGGGGGTAAGGCACTTGCCTCTGGTGCCTAAGGCCCCGGGTTCATTTCCCCAGGACCCACATATGTCAGACCCACAAGGTGGTGGCCCTGGTGTTCTCTCTCTCTCTCCCTCTCCCTCTCTCTCTCTCTGTATCTCTCTGCTTGAAAATGAGCAAATAAAATATATATTTTTTTAAAAGTCCCTCTGAGCTAAATGACACTGATCCTATCTATTAAGGCTAAAATCCAAGCTTTGGGTGGGTAAAACTATTTTCAAGTATCTTAGCTAAGAACGAAATTCAATTATACTTACAGGAATATAAACACCCAGCACCTAATGAAGTAAAATTTACATTGTCTGAGACATCACAGGTATACAAAGGGTCAGGCAACTAGGCCTTATAAGAAGGAGAAAATTCAGTGCAGCAAGACTGAGTCAGAGATGCTAGCAGTGACAGAATTAATAGACAGGATAAGAAAGTAATTTATACCCCTACTCTCATTGCTTAGGAAGCCAAAGGGAAGACTGAGTGTGTCAAGTAGACTCGTGTAATAAAGGAGATATAAATCTCACTCCAAGAGGCGAGCATGCAACATCTGAGGTGCGTAAAATGGAATGTCATTCTGGTTTCAATGGCTTTCTCTAATAATTTATGATATTCAGCATATTGTTTGGTTAATATATATAATTTTACTACAATAAAAAAGTTTTTAAAAAAAGAACAGAAACTAAAAGAAATCCCAACACATCAGACACTCACGTTGTCACCTAAGTGGTCATCAGAATCTTCTTTCCACATTGTCCATCTCACCACTGTCACCACCTTTCCAGTCCTTGTTTTGTGGCTTTGGTGACCCAGTCAGTCCTGCAAGATACGACTCTGACACTCCTGGGTCTCACAAGTACACATGTTTCCTGAAAATAAACGTTTTGAGCAGACAACCAAAAAAAAAATACTGTAAAAATAAAGAATTGGGCATGGAGGCTCAGGCTTAGAACCCCAAATAAAGGATGAGCCCTATGAAATACTAACAATAACAATGCCTTATCTAATCAAGAGACTACTTGCCTGTGATCTCAGGGCCAGCCTGGGCTACTCCATGACAGTCTGTCTCAGAGAACATCAAACAAGAAACTGAGTCTCGGTTCGGTTGATAACTTTTCCTTACCAAATAAATGTAAGTTGGTTGCTAGTCACCCATATGCTGACCATCTCTGACACTACTTCCTGCTCATATTTAAATACATCCATAACAGAGATAATTTTTCAATTCCTAACTAGCTTATGTTATCTGTGATATAGCGAAAATAAACTCATAACCAAGACAAAAAAAAAAAAAAACCTGCCTGGGACCAACAGAGAATGAAACACTACAGAAGGAAAGTCGGTCACGCTGGAGACAGAGTGCTAGAAACTACTGAAGATAAAATATAAAGAAAAAGAAAGATGGAAAACAAAACAAAACAGGCCCAGTGTTTATGTAAAACAGTGTGGGAGAGGAGATTGGAAATACAGCTGAAAAACAAAACAAAAAACCAGCAAAATGTCTCACAGATGTGATGAAAGCTAAGTCCATCAAGATCCAAGAATGTCAATGATTCCAAGCATAGAAAACCTGAAGAAAAGCTCCCAGGTACATCCTCACTGGACTGCCTAAAACCAGAGATGAAGAGAAAGTCTTGGAAATAGCCAGAGAAAAATCAGTACAAGGAAACAAGTGAGAGATGAGAAGCAAATGGGCTAATATCATTGCATACTGAGAGAAAAGTCATAACCAATTTTCTATTCTATACCCAGCAAAGGGACTGGAGAGATGGCTCAGTGATTAAGGCACTTGCCTCTGGTGCCTAAGGCCCGGGGTGGGGTTCAATTCCCCAGTACCCACATATGTCAGACCCACAAGGTGGTGGCCCTGGTGTTCTCCTCTCTCCTCTCTCTCTTTTTCTCTCTCTCTCTCTCTCTCTCTCTCTCTCTCTCTCTCTCTGTATTTCTCTGCTTGAAAATGAATAAATAAAATAAAATGTGTGTGCCACCATGCTAGGCTTTCTTTAAAAAAAAAAAGCTTCTATACCCAGCAAAGATATCTTTTAAAAAAATGAAGCAAATGCACTTAGGGGGTGGAAGCAAGAGGATCAGGAATTCAAGGTCATCCTCAGCTACATAGTAACTTCAAGGCCAGCCTGGGCTACATGAGATTCTTTCTTTGTCAAAACAAAATGATAAAGGTAAACTGAAATGCTGAAAGATTTTGTGATTGGCAGACGCAGTAAAGAAAGTGATTCTAACAGAAGCAAGTAGGAACCAGACAGATGCAGGGATCCACAGAATGCAGAGAAGAGCCCTGGAAATGTGCTGTGTGAACACAGATGTTTCCTTCCCCTGCTTTCAGAACATCTCAAGCAAAGACCATTTCAAACCACTTGGTTCGAGGAGGGAGATGAACATGTAGCCGGGCTGTGAACAGAGTGGGGCGATTGTGGTCTTCAGGGAGGGACTGTTGAGTTGGTGGGATTATAGGGATATTCTGAGATCTTATGAGGACAAAGTAACATGTCAAAAAGCATTTTGTGGTGGTCGGTTCTGTACTAAGGAAAAGTTATTGTCTCCAGGTTCCTAAGACCCTGGGCTTGGCTGGCTGCAGAGGTCACAGCCACCGTCACTGTTGTATGACCCCAGTCATGCGATTGTCTAGGAAACAAGATAGCCCTTCCCATGGAGGACCCTTTTTCCACTAATAGAGAACACTGCCCACTTGAGCAAAGTGTCATGAAATTCCCACAAGGATGAGGACAAGGCAACCGGAAGTGATCCATCTGGTAAAGGTCAGCAGCTGTCTGCAGCCCTGCCTGGGGAGATGAGCCCTTCCATGCTAGAGAAGACACCTGCCAGGTTTCCCACGCCATCTGTAGGGTACAGTGCAGGTGTTATAAGAGCCAGGGGTGCTGAGACCTTGCCCAGGAAAACTACATGCTTAACCGAGGTCTTTTAAGGAGCTACCCTAAGGACAGTCTGGGGACACAGCTGCCTCCTTCCTCCCATTAATTGCCTAAGTGTCCATTTCTTCAACAGCAAATGGGGTCCCATCCCTTCTGTGGAGTGCAGCTGCTGAGAGGCTGCTCCCAGATCCACTCAAGTCTGGCGTAGAGAGGTGAGGGCTGCTCAACCAATGTGGCCTAGCAGAATTGTCGAGAATCATCCCCTGCCCATCGCTGACCAGCAACTACTGACATTCCACCTCATCTGTGTCTGTGGTTTCTCACTCAAAGCAGTTGATCCCCTGCCCTTCAATTAGAAGGAACACATGTTAGCTACATACGCCGTCGTCCAAATGTCTCCGGGTGAGTGTGGGCTGCCAGTGCGTGAGAAGGAGCCAGCAGTGATTGCCACTGGTGATTCTTTCATAGAGCTCATTTTTCTCTTGGAAAGTTAGACTCCCATTGAGATCATGGGGCCTTCTACTGAGGTCTGCTGTTGCCAATTTAAAAGATTTTTTTAAATAAAAGAGGGATGCCGTCATTTCCCAGTGTCAAGCTGAAGCCGTTAGTGGGATGTTTTTGTCATAACTTTGATTTTGCTTGGGTTATGTTTTTGGTTTTAGAGAGTTTTATCTGAAACCAGGGAGTGAGCGCCATCCTCCCCAAGAGATACTCAGGATGGCCTGCTCAGCTTCCATTGAGGACCCCTTGCTCGTACCACAGACATATTGATGGTTGGAGACCACAGGACAGAATATGCAAGAGCTTCATAAAGTGAAAATGGACATTCCTTATAGGCATAGTCGGAGAGAGACAGGAAACCCTCCTTGTCCATATGTCTTCCTGTGGCTAGACAGAGTGTTTGTGGGTCCGTGGGTTAGTGGGGAAGTTGCAGCATGCATCAACTCCCTGTTCGTCCATGGAGCTGGGTGAGCAGAGGCTTGGAATAGCTGTGAGCTGATGAGAGATGGACACTCTCGGGAGAACGCGGCAGTGGGCAGTTTTTGTTTATCGTATAGATAGCAATTGTTTATATAGAGGAAAAGTCAGTGGTAGGAGCATAGGCAGCAAGGGGATTGGTAGGGGCAAGATCTGTGGACATCTCATGATTTGATTGGTAGGGGCCAGTACCCTTTGGATACCTATTTTGCATAGATAAATTGAGGGGCCTACATGACTCTATACATGTATACAGACATGTGTAGAATGGTGATGTCAGCAGAGGAAATGTAACCTTATTGTTTAGGTTTGTTATTGCATCTGGACGAAGTTTAGGCCTTGAATTGCCTGCTTATCTCAGGGCACAGCTGTAGCCTGCCTGGGGGCTGGAGTGTCCAGGATTTTGCTAAGATTTATAGGGGTCCTCAGACTGCCTTGACTTCCTTATCAGAAGGAGACAGTCCCAGAAGCCTGCCAGACTCAGCAAAACCCTATATCCTCCATGCCCCTTTAGTAGGATACCACAAGTTTTGGCTTCCTGGATGCTCAAAGGACACTTCGGTATACACCAAGTAGCTGGGGTGTGTGGAGATTTAGGAACGGATGAATGTATCAGTCAGCTTCAGTTGTTATGACAAAACATCACTGAAAAGGGTGGTTCAAGCAATACAAATGTATTCCTCATGGTTCTGGAGATGGAGCCACCCAGGACCAGGGTGCTAGTGTGTGATTCCTGGTTTCCTGGCTCATGGCTGGCCATCTTGATTTCTGACTTCCCGGCTCATGAGTGGTCATCTTCTTGCTCTATTCTCACAGGGTGGAAGGAGGGAGAGGGATGAAGAGGATAAGGGAGAGAAAAGACAGAAGAGATAAAAAAAAGAGGGGGAAAGAGAGAGAAGAGAAATGACAGGAGAGAGAAAGAGAAAGGAGAGAGAGACAGAGAGAGATAGAGAGAGACAGAGAGAGAGAGAGAGAGAGAGAGAGAGAGCAATCTTTGGTTCCCCACCAAAAGAACTCCAGCAGCATGATCCAGTTGTCTTGCAAAGCTCCGATCTAGAAATCCCTTCACATTGGAGGTTAAGGTGTTAACATCTGAAGTTAAGGGATCATATTATTGTTCATATTAGAGAGAGCCTTGGGGTGGCTCCCTGTAAGACTTGCCTGTCAGAAAATCAATAGGAAAGGTCCTTTGATTACCCCACAAGGGCTACCTGCCCACGGCAGAAACACCAGCGAGCCTGGTTTCCATTCTCCAATATTTTACTCCCCCTGGACCCCACAATCAACACTGTCCCAAAGATAAAATATTCCCATCCTCCTCATGAGTCCGGCTCCTCTCCTGCGGGCCACCCCTTCTCCCACTCAGCTTGGCTCCCTCAGTACCGGAGGGTCTTTAGGGAAGGGATTGATGGCTTGTAGTGACAGTGCTTTGCTGGGTCCATGAGCCATTTAGTGGTCAGTGAGAAATCGACTTTTTAAAGAAATCGGAGAGAACAGAGAGTCCAGGCAGTGATTACTGTGATGGTGGACCCCTTGGCAAATGTGTGGCATGTGTTAGTGTGGGTGCGTAGGTGCACAGCCCAGGTTCTGGCTTCACCTGGGCCATTCGAAAGAACTTGGAAAGCTGCTGCTTTAGAGGCTCTGTTTTCACTGGGCCTCGGGCAAGGCAGCCCTGAGTGATCTTTGCTGAATGTCTTTTTACGCCTGTGGAAACGCTGCCTCAGGTCATCCAGTGACCTCTGCCTCCATCCTCCTCAAGGTCTCCTCTTGGGAATATAGGAAGGAATCCCTGTCACGAAAAGACAGGAGAATGTCAGTGAAGGTTGCCTAGAGAGAGAACCGCCACAGATTCTTGCCAAGAAAACTAGCAAAAATTCTGAAAATTGACAAAAGGCTTGTTGGCAATTCTCAGAGCTTTATTTAAGAAAAATGGCTAGATCTTCTTCATCAGAGCAAACGTTACCGCATTTAACTTACTCTGCTCCCATGACTCTAGCCTTTGAACACTAACCTCATGTCCATGATGATGACTGAGCCGGCCGGAGGGTGTCCACCTGCAAGGCTGTCATTATGTAGCATGACCTAGAGTCCTTGTTGTACTCGACATTTTCATAGCTGCACAAAGAACCCGACCAAAACAGCTTGTATAGGAAAGGGTTCATTTTGGCTTAGAGACTCGAGGGGAAGCTCCATGATGGCAGGGAAAACGATGGCATGAGCAGAGGGTGGACATCACGTCTGCCACACAAGGTGGCAGACAGAGGCAGGAGGGTGTGTCAAAAACACTGGCAAGGGGAAGCTGGCTATCACGCCCATATGCCCACCCCCAACGACACACTTCCAACAAGGTTCCAATACCCAAAGTGCTATCAGAGGGTACCTGAATCAAACCACCAGTCTTCTTGGTTCCTAAATGTATTTTCCCTTAGACATTTCTTTTCTTCTTTTTTTCTTTTTGGACATTTCTTTTTCAAACAAATATTTTATTTATTACTTTTCAAGCAGAGAGAGAGAGAGAGAGAGAGAGAGAGAGAGAGAGAGAATGACAATATGGGTATGCCAGAGCCTCCAGGCCACTGCAACAAAACTTCAGATGCCTGTACCACTTTGTGCATCTGGCTTTACATGGGGACTGGGACATCAACCCCAGGTCTCAGGCTTTCAAGCATCTTTAACAGCTGAACCATCTCTCCAGCTCTCTTGGACATCTCTCAAAGACATTTATATTTAAATATTGAGCTTCGTGGCAAACCCAGGCAGTTGGCAACCTTTTGAGCAAACAGTAAGGTAACAAATGAGTTTGAAAGGGAAAGTTGGGCACCCACACATGCTTGGGAGCTTTGGAAAGGTTCTAATGTGGTTCTGGAGATGAAGAAGACCCCTGTGTGCTGTATGCACCCTTAGAACGGCCTGGGTGCTTACCCAGGGGTGACTGTGAGATTCGATTGAAACACACCCGAAAGGTGAAGGAAGATGCCTCGATGAACATTTAAAATAATATAAGAGTGGGCTGAAGAGATGGCTTAGCCGTTAAGGCATTTGCCTGCAATGCAGAAGGACCTGAGTTCAATTCCCCAGTGCCCATGTAAAGCCAGATGCACAAGAGGGCGCATGTGTCTGGAGTTCATTTGCAGTGGCTGGAGGCCCTGTCTTGCCCATTTTCTCTCTCTCTCTCTCTCTCTCTCTCTCTCTCTCTCTCTCTCTCTCTCTCTCTCTCTCTCTCTCTCTCTCTCCTCTCTCTCTCAAATAAGTAAATAAAATATTTTTTAAAAACATAAAAAAAGAAAAAAATAATATAAGAGCTTTTCCATTTCTGCCAAGGAGGTGGAGGGGTGTGTGTGTGTGTGTGTGTGTGTGTGTGTGTGTGTGTGTGTGTGCTGGAGCATCCCAAAGTTTCTAAGATTCAGTTAAATAAGTGTTCCAAGGGATATTAATGGTGACAAATACCAATAATAAAAAGAAGAAAAGCCTCAAGTAAATCATCTAAAGTTTAGTAGAGGAAATTAGAAAAAGCAGAGTAAACGTATAGGAAAACAGGCGGGAGGGGGTGGGAAGCCTTCCACGTGAAATGTACAGATTGTCATAAATGAATTGCTGAGCCTGACCACTGAAGACATAGAAAAGCTGGGCAGACCTATGAAACAATTCAAGAAGTATATTATCAATGACAACAGCAATCTGCTCTCCCAGAGAAAACCCAGGAGCCAGATGGCTTTGCTGATGAACTCTCCCACGAGCTTAAAGAAGAATTAATGCCGGTCAGTCACAGTTTCATTGCTTGAATCTTACATCCCAAAGGCAGTTGCCACCCTGCGGCACCACTAGGTAGTGAACTTTTAGGAGGTCAGGCCTAGTGGAAGAGAGGCCACTGGAGGTGTGCCCTTGAAGGAAGGTCAGGACCCTGGTCCCTTCTCCGTTATCAGTTTCTGGACACCATGAAATGAAGGGACCTCTTCCACATGTTCCTGATGCCATTTTACTCATTGCCTCATCACAGACCCCAACAGAAACCACAGCCAAAATAATTCAAGTTATCAAGTTATCTCGTGTATTTTGTGACAGTCATTTACTAATGTACCAATCAGCAAAGTGGCGATCGTTAGTCATTTCCTGACACTTACTTTAAATGTAAGCAGATAAGCTCATCAGTCTGAAGATATAAAGCTGCTGAATGAATGATACAAAGGAGATCCAACCATCATTGTCTATAAGAGACTCCCTTTAGGAACATATAGATAGACAGTGAAGGTAGGAGAAAAGATTGCTTGTCCATATGTTAACCTAAAGAGAGCAGGGTGCTACACCTGTAACAGATCCAGTAGAGTCCAAGTTGAAAGTGCTAAGAGAGTCAGAGAAGGGTTATTGCAAAATGAGATAGAGGTGGTATCAGACCACCTAAGTATATCAAGCAAGTATTGGCCATCTAAAAGAAGAAATAGGGCTGGAGAGATGGCTCAGCTGTTAAGGTGCTTACCTATAAATCTTACTGGCCCAGGTTCAATTCCCCAGTACCCACATAAAGCCAGATGCCCAAAGTGGCTCATGCATCTGGAGTTTGTTTGCAGCAGCTGGAGGCCCTGGTGAACCCATTCTCTCTCTCTCTCTCTCTCTCTCTCTCTCTCTCTCTCTCTCTCTCTCTCTCTCTCTCTCCTTGAAAATAATAAAAAATATTTTCAAAGAAGAAATAGCATATAATTAGAGTCGATGACTTCAACCCCCATCATGCCTATTTCCAACAATGGATAGATTGTCCAGACAGAAAACCAACAAAGAAACCGTAGACTTGAACAATACTGTAGATCAAATGGATGAAACAGACATACACAGAACCTTCTAGCTATGGCTGGCACAATGTGCATTCTTCTCAAACGCACACAAGGCATGTTCGGTATTAAGTCACATTCTGGGTCACAAAAGAAGTCATCAAATGGAAGAAGGGTGGAAATCGTTCCAGGTTTCTTTTCCAACCACAGTGGAATGAAACTAGAATCAGTAACAAAAGGAAAATGGAAAACAATCACAGAGCCTTGAGATTAAACAGCACACTCTTGAATGACACTTGGGCCAAGCGAAAAGGCAAATGGAAATTGGAAAATATCTGGAAACAAATTAAAATGGAAACACAAGGCATTGAAAGCCATGGGAGGCAACAAAGCCATTGAGAGAGAACTTCGCATGGCAAACGCTTGTACTGAGAAAAGAGGAGGAAAGATCTGAGCTCGCCCAGCTCTACACCTTGAGAAATGCAACAGTGAGCAAACAGAAGGAAGGAAATGACGAAAGTCTAGGCGGAAAGAAAGAAACAGAGAATGGAAAAATGATAGAAGAATCAAAGATGCTAAGAATTAGATTTTTGAAAGCGTAAAACCAATAGACCATTCGTCAGACTAAAGAAAAGAGGTATCAAATAAATGAAATCAAAAACGAGAGAGGAGACATTGTAACTGATCACAGAAAAATTTTAAACATTATGCAAGATTCTGAGGAGTAATTATGTGCAAAGAAACTTTGTGATGTGGAAATGAATACATTACTAGAAATATACAACCTACTGAGAGGGAAAATTAGTCAGGATTGGGCCCAAAAGAGGGAACGAAAAAAGACGGAACACCGCCTGCCAGCTCCAGCAGAACCAGAATTCAGCTTTGGACCCAGTCTCATCCAATCAGCTCCCCACCCCTTCTAGAACCCAGACAATCAGCTCTCTCTCATCCCCACCCCTTCTAGAACCCAGACAATCAGCTCTCTGTCATCCCACCCCTTCTAGAACCCAGACAATCAGCTCTCTCTCATCCCCACCCCTTCTAGAACCCAGACCAATCAGCTCTCTCTCAGGCTTCCCTGAGCCGAAGGGTAAAGCCTATGCCAATAGGTGGGCAAGGTTTCTTTTGGCTTTTCACCTTTCCTGAACTTCTAGGTCCCTGCTCTGGTAAACCCCCTCATCTTGACCCTGATGGGAGGGACCCTGACCCCTACTCCCACTCGGACTTCCTATCCCCTCCTGCCTTCCATCTGGCAGGAACTCTATACCTTTCTTTGCTTCTCTAAATCTAATAAAGTCCTTCTAAATCTTACCCTGTGGTCTTCTTTAAATTCCTAAGACAAGGATCTGGGGTACCCTAAATTTATTTGTACAATTGGCATTGGCAAGGATCCCCAAAACTCCTGTAACACTGCCAAAACTGAATCAGAGAAAATAAAAAAAAGAACAAACCAATAATAAGTAAGGAGGAAAATTAGCAATAAAACAATTCCCCGACTCAAAAAAAAAAAAAAAAAAAAAAAAAAAAAAAAAAAAAAAAAAAAAAAAAAAAAAAAAAAAAAAAAAAAAAAAAAAAAAAAAAATCCCCCAAAAAAAAAAAAAAAAAAAAAAAAAAAAGCCCAGGACCAGTTGGTATGACAAGTGAGGTTTACCAAACATTTGAAGAATTATATCAATCCTTCTCAAACTCTTTCCAAAAATAGAGGATAGAAAACCTCCAAAGTTATTTTATGAGGCCAGCGTTACCCTGACCCCAAAGCCACACCAAGACACCATAAAATCCTCAGCTAAGTATCAGCAAACCTAGCATTCCACAACAAGACCACGCGGGATTGACCCTCGGAGGGGACACGGTGATATATGCCAGCCAATCAGCGTGGAAAACACACCTGGACTGAACAGAGAATAAAAATCACCGATCGTCCCAACTAATCCAGAAAAAGTTCTCGACATGACACTCTGTTATGATCAAAATTCTCAACAAGTCAGGTATAGGAAGAACGTATCTCAATACCATGAGGGCCATTTATGAAAATCCTGCTGCTAAAATCATATTCAACAGAGATAGACCTGGACTTTTCCTCTAAGTTTTGGAAGCATGACCATTCCTACTAGGACTTCTGTTCAGTACAGGAATCCCAGCCAGAGGAAGGAAGCAGGAAGAAGAAAGGCAACCAGAAAGCTTGGTGTGTTTGTATATGGTATGATCTTACCCGTACAGGAAAGCAATCATCACTGATACAGCCCACAAAATGGCATTCTGGAAAAAGTCAGCCTGTAAAAGTCAACCGTAGTGCTTTACACTCACAATGAGCTACCCCCTAAAGAAAATTTAAGAAAATAATTTCATGTGTCATCCCCACCCCTTCTAGAACCCAGACCAATCAGCTCTCTCTCATCCCCACCCCTTCTAGAAAAAAAACAAACTTAACCAAGAAATAGAGAGAAGGCGATCAGGAAGAGGAGAAGGTTATAGGAATTGCAGACAGGGAAGGAACCCTTGCGCACCGTTGGTGGGAATTTAAATCAGGATCGTGCTGGTGAACATTATGGAGGTCCTCCAAATTTTACAAAGAGAACAACAGCGTGACCCAGCAGCTCCACTTCTGGATACGCATGCATACTAATTAAAATCAAGTTCTCAAGGAGACGTCTACGTCTTCATCTCTATCTATTTCAACGTAGTTTGGGGAATGTCCAAACATGGAAACCACCTAAATGACGCACATGAGCTTCAAAAAGGAGAGCGATGTGGGTAAGCCTGGAGAATACTATCTTAAGGACAATAAGCCAGGCACAAAACAAAAACTTTGCAATGCCATGCGTGTTAGTTGGGGTTCTTCTGAGAGGCAGAACTAAGGAGATATCTGCTAAATAGGAGAAGGGGGCTGACTAGCGGACAGACTCAGCTCTGGAAGCTTCCAGATGGGCCTCATGACAGCAGGAGGTCCAGGGGTGCTCAGGGTAGTCCAAAAGCCTCAGACCCAGGCAGACCAGGGAAGCACTTTTCATCCGGAGCGTGAGATCCCTGGGTCCCGATGTGGAGTGTCCTGAAATCCAAAGGTCCACGAGAAGGAGAAGAGGGAGATGAACACTCAGGAATTTGCTCTTCCTCCTTCTGTTCCACACGGGTCCCCAGCCAGTTAGATGATGCCCTCCACGTGGAGAATGATCACCCTACGGGGTCCACGGTCCCCAGATCCCCCAGATGTGCCCTGGGCATTTGCATCAAACGCTCAGCTACCAGGTCTTCCTTTCAGCAGAGCTCACCTTGTTGAAGCACCAAGAATAACAGATGCAAGACCACTAGGTGGGTTTCCCTAAACCAGTCTAGATGATCATTCAAGCCAAGCACCCAGCCATTCATATGATGGACCCCAAATAGTCAAGATCACAGAAGCATGGAAGAGAGAGGCATTAGTTAAACTGAACAAATTTCAGCCAGATAAGTAAGTCCTAGAAAACCATTTATGTACATGTACATTTAGAACTTTGTTAAGATGCGAGGTCTTGGGCTGGAGAGATGGCTCTGCAGTTAAAGCCCTTGCCAGCAAAGCCTAAGGACCTGAGTTCAATTCCCCGGTACCCACATAAAGCCAGATGCAGAAGGTGGTGCATGCATCTGGATTTCATTTGCAGTGGCTAGAGGCCCTGGAGTGCCCTCTCTCTCTCTCTCTCTCTCTCTCTCTCTCTCTCTCTATATATATATATATATATATATATATATATATATACATATATATATATACATATATATATGTACATATATATTATATCTTTCTCTTTGTCTCTCTTTCTCTGCACACACACACACATACACATATACAAGCTCAGCAAATTGCACATACTATCTGTGTTACCATTTTTGTGTGTCTATCATATCTTAATAAAGGGTTTTTTTTAAGACAACCCAATTTAAAAATGTACAAATGGTTTGCACGGTCATTTCTTCAGAGATACACACTCAGACAATCAGCACATTCTCTACACATTCACTCTTGTGGTGATTTGAATGTGAGATGTCCCCCACAGCTTCCTGTGTTTGTGATTAAGCCTCATGCTCAACCCCCAGCTGGTGGAGCCTTTGGGTGATGGTGGAGCCTTGCTCTGGGCACTGGGCACTGGGGGTGGGCCTTGATTTATTAGTCCAGCCCTACTGGGTGTTCGCTAGCCAGCTGTCTCTTGCTGCTACCTCCCAGGTGCTGTGACATGTGATGTCCAGCCTCTGCTCTGTCAGGCTTTCTCTGTTACGATGAAGCTTCCCATTGAGACTGTAAGCTGAAATAAACCGTTTCTTCTCATGAGCTACTTTTGGTTGGGTGTTTGTCTCAGCAAAGAAGATGGTATTCCAACAACCCTTTTGGAAATGCAAATCAAAATTGCAATAGGAACCACTACAGGGAACAACTCATTTTGTTGAGGATGGGGAGTCAGAACCCTCTGAGGCTGCTGGTGGGAATGTGAAGTGCAGAAGAAGCTTCTAGAGACCATCATCTGGCCAGGCCCCAAAGATTTAGACATAGAGTTACCATAGGAAGCAGCAGTTTTGCTCATAGATGCATACTTAGAAGAACCAAAAACATATGTTCACACAAAAACTTGCACTCAAAACATTCACAGAAGCATGATTCATCATCGTAGCCAAAAAGTGAAAACAGCCCGAATCTCCTTCAATGGATAAATGAATAAGGAAACTAGAATATGGCCATATAATAGAAAAATCACCCAACCATTAAAGGAATGATTCTCTGATATATGCTACAGTTGATAGACTTTGACGAATTGTACTAAATGAGGGCTGCATTAGACAAACCCTTTGTGTGAAACGTGCAGGGTGGATCATTGCCTAGAGATAGAAAGGGAGGGGCCAGGAAGATACCTCAGTGAGGAAAGTGCTTACTATGCAAGCTTGAGAACTCCACAAACGTCTGGGCATGGTGCTAATACCAGCAGTGGAGAGGTGGAGACAGGAGTATCCTTGGAGCTCACTGGCCAGTCCATCTAGCCTAGTTGGTGAGTACTGCTGGGTCAGTGAGAGAGAGACACTATCTCAAAAGCAGGTAGAGGGCATTCCCAAGGATCACACCTAAGGTTGTCCTCTGGACCCCATATACATGCATGCACACCCACACACGTGTGAACACACACGCACACACAAATATGAATTATATATCAAGAAAACAGCAGAAGCAAGATGATAAGACCTAAGGGCAGGACTTGCTTGAGACTGTGCAGAGGATTTCATGGAAAGACCACACCTGTGGGTGCCCTAAAACCACTGTTCTGGTTTGAATCTAAAATATTTCCACAGGCTCCTTTATCTCCCAACTGATAGTGTGCCATTTTGGGATGCTGGGAAGCCATTAGGAGCGGTGTCTCCATAGCAGAAACAGGGGACTTGGGGCCTTTGATGGTTCCTGTTGCTATCTCTGCTGTCTGGTCTACCACGATGTGAACAGCCTCATTTGCAGCCTCCCACTGCCATGACTCCATCATGATAGGCAGAAACCCTATGAAACTGTCAGCCAAAACAAACCTTCCCACGTTACATCGTTTCCATCAAGTATTTTACATATAATGATGTAAACATAATAAACACGTCTGCTGCCTACCTGCTGGGTGGGTACCAACTGTCACCTGCCAATCCCTGCTATGTTCCAGCCCTCTTCTGTAGGTTTCATGACAGCTCTGCCTCGCGGGTGTATATGACCCAGTCTACAAAGGAGGACGTTGAGGCTCAGGAGGGCTGACAAACTTGCCCATAATGTCACAATGGAGGGGAACTATGCAAATGGGTGAACACAGACCTCGCTGTCTCCTGAACCCAGACACTATTCACTGCTCCATGTGCCCTTCAGACTCAGTCCAAGTGAACATGGGTGAGGGAAGAAAGATGTCCAATACTGGTAAGGCATGAGGCAGGAAGAGTTAAGGAAGGGCTGGATGGGCTTAGGACACTGAGATGGAGAGCCCTGGCTGAACTATGACCACAGGTATCAGAGAAACCAGATGTTTGAGGGTTGTTCATTTAATCATCGCTCTGACAGAAACAACTGAGGGAGAAAGGACTTATTTTGGCCGATGGTTTCAGAGTGTTTAGTCCAGTCTCTTGGCCCCATGGTGGTGGGAAAATGTGACAAAAGAAGGGAAGTTCTTTACTTCATGGTGGAGAGAGAGAGAGAAAGAGAGAGAGAGAGGGAATTGGGGAAGGAACCAAGTACAAGAAATCCACAAGAACATACTTCCTCCAGCAAGGTCCCACCCTGTAAGGTTTCCAGGAACCCCCAAAATAGCACCACCATCTGAGGACCAAGCCTTCAACACAATTCGTGTGGAGGACACACCATACTCAGGCCATTACAGGGGCTTTGAGCATTTTGGGTTTGTTAAAGCGATTGCCTTAGGTGATCGCTAAAGGTCTGAGAAGTAAAGGACATTTGTTGTCCTGGATGCACCTGCGTCCACAGGTAAGGTGCACACATATCACTCTGTTTCTCTTTACTGACCACCATCGGGGCAGAAACTCTGATTGGTACCTTGAGAGACCTGGTCTGAACTTTGTCCCAGGAAAATGTCAGGTGCTAGGATGCTGGTGTGACCAGCATGGCAGCTCCTCCAAGCCTGGACCGCTCTTAACTCTTCCCCAGGCGCGCAAGGCCCTGCTTGGCCCTATAGGTATTATACATGGAGCATAGGTGTTACACAGGCTTATAACACCCATGACCACCCATCTGTCCCATCTTAACACCAAGAGCAGTGGCAGGTGGAGTGCAGGGGGAGTTGATAGTGGCCAATGGGCTCGGAGTATCAAATGTGGCTCCCACCCCGACCACCACCTGGCTCCATAACCCTGACCCAGTCATATAAACCCATTCAGCCTCAGTTTCTCTATGTGAACTGATGAGGTTAAAGAGAAATTCTTGCCTTTTAGATCTGGAGAGCTTCCAAAACCCCTTCTCTTGCCAGACAGGGAATGATCCTAAAAGCCAGGACAGGACCACTCACCAGCCCGGTGCTGAGCCAACCTCAAAAATGTACAGTGATGGCAGATCTGCACTGGGTCTCCCAGGGAGGCAGGCCCCTCAAGACCCTGGGACTTGGCAGCCATTGACCCACATAGTCCAATGGGGGAGGAAGATGAGACCCATCTGAGGTCATTGGCAGTGGGGGTGAGAGGTGATCTCAGGGGACCCTTGAGGCAGGCAAGGAAGTATCACTTTATTTCCATCAATTGTCTAAGAAAGAAGGAAGGAGTAGCCAAAGGCATATGGAAGTGTGAATAGCAATGTACTGTCAGCAGTGTAAAGAGCCCAGTTCTGGGATTCTGCTCCAGCATGTGCCCGTGACTGGCCGAGGAGCTGCATATGGGATGTCAGGTCACAGATCAGCTTCTGGGAATGCGGATTCCAGGTGCCTGGGTCAGAAATTCCAGATCCAATTTATTTTACGTTGATAATAGCAGTTAGAGAAAACCCCAGAGCACTATGGGAAACAGCCCGTGCTCGAAGGCAGATGGCTCCGAGGGTGCCCAATCCCTGGACTTGTGGACAAGCCTTTTCCTCCATTGCTGGGATGCAGCCGGCCTCAGCTGGGCTGTTGGGAGCCAGGGACAGGGCTCTGGCCAGCACTTCCTTCCCGATGCCATGTGAAGGGTCCGAGTTCACCAAAGGCATGAAGAAGCCTAGCAAAGGCTGGAGGTGGAAGAGGGCCGAAAGCACATCACGTGACCAGAGTCTACGATTTGGGCAGGGGCCTGAGAGCCGAGGCTGGACCTGGAAGGCTAAAAGTACAGTTTAGGAATTTGGGCGTGGCCCAGGGCAATAGGGGCCACACAGATTTTCGAACTTTCTGCCTCTGGAGGACAGAGATCTGGGGTGGAGAAATTGGGAGACTGAGGCCAGGGAGGAGCTTGAGGCCTGCATAACCAAGAGAGGATGGCCAGGCAGGCAGGAGCAGTGGGTGAAAGATGGCCTGCCCAGTGACTAGGTGGAGATGTGGGGAATGGGAGTGCCAGGGCAGTTCTCAGAGAAGACCAGACAGGGATCCTAAGAAGAAGCGGCTGGGACACACCTCAGGACCGTGTCACACATCCTGGGAGTCAGCAGCGACTCACCTTCTTGTCACCCCAGGCCCAAAGGGCTCCATCACCCTGGCTTCCCCACAGTTGTCTTCTGAAGAACACCAGCCTGCACGTCCCCCTGAGGGACTCACGCTTCCCCCTGCCCTGAGCTCCTAGATTTCATTCCCTATAATGAGCCCATCCGAGGCCAGGCAAGGCAATTATGGTGCCAAGCCTTCTGGTAACCGTTGTCAGAGAAGGCGGTCTTGGAGTGCCAGTGCAAACCACCCACCGCCTCATAATGAGAGGGCGAAATCTGGGAAGTAATGAGGACAGGAAAATTAATCACAGGTTTGCCGGCTGCACTGTGCTTGGGGAGGTTTTCTGTAGGTTCGAGGCTTCAGACCTGGTCCAGATCTGGGGGTGGGAGAAGCAGTCTGGCCTCACGATGCTACCTACCACAAGCATAAGTCTTTCTTGGCCCTTGACCATCCTGGCCTGGGCGAGGAGGCCGCTTGGGCAGAGCTGAGGAGAGCAGGAGCCCTAGGGAGGAAGACAGCCTGAGTTAGCAGCCCTGCCACCTGCTGTGTGGACTAAGGGAGGAAGTGTAACCTCTCTGAGTTCCAGGGTGCTGTGTCTATGGTGTGTGTGTGTGTGTGTGTGTGTGTGTGTGTGTGTGTGTATGAGCCCTGGAAGCCAGTGGAGGATGTCAAGGGTTCTCTATCCTTCTGCTTTCTTTCTCTGAGGCAGAGTCTCTTGCTCAACTTGGGGCTCTCTACTTTTTGGTTTCCAACCAGGGATTCTCAGTGATCCTCCGGCTCTGGTCTCCATAGCTCCAGGGTTACAGGTATGAACAGCCATGCCTGGCTTGTTATGTTTGTCCCAGGAGCTAGAATTCCCACGCTGCCCGGAAAGCACTCCCAAACTCTGAACCATGTCTCAGGCCCAAGTCCTGCATCTCTCAAAGGAAGACAGTAACCGAATGCAGCTGCATTACTAATGGGACTCATGGGTGGCATCCACCCCTGGCAGGCAGGCAGGAGACAGGCTTTAACCCTTCCTGGGAGCTCCCAGTCACTGCCCAGAGGGTTGTGAAGGTGCACATTCATGACAGCCCAATGCTGTGGTCGGTCTTAGGCACCTGCACTTCCCACGGTCATGAAGCTTCTCCCGGTTTGTCTCCTGGGAAGGTTGAGGGTTGGGAATGGAAGGAAAGGCTGCTGAACAGGTGACAGGTGAGGCTGAGGGGTGGGAGAGGAACCGTGCTTTCTCACCGGCACAGGCTGGGCAATCCATGACAAAGACACATTTCTGAGCCCCCAGGAGTGGTGGCACACACCAGTAACCCCAGCACTATGGAGATATGGAGCCAGAAGGATCGGTTATTCAAGGCCAGCCTCAGCTACACAGCAAATTTGAGGCCAACCTGGGCTTCATGAGACCCTATCTCAAAACAATAGCAAAGGTTTCCTTCTGACAGCTCTAGGGACCAAGGACCTTCATGAAACTGAACAGAGGGCACGAGAAGAGAGACTAAACTTGCTTTTAACCAAGTTGTTCTTTCTGTAATGATCGTTCTCTGCAGAAAAGAAACTGAAATGTTCACGGTTGCAAAGCTCTCAGGAACTAACGACCTCTCTGCTCCATCTCTCTCTATTTTCTCTCTCTCTCTCTCTCTCTCTCTCTCTCTCTCTCTCTCTCTCTCTCTCTCTGTGTGTGTGTGTGTGTGTGTGTGTCTGCGTGCATGCTTTCTCCATCACACCCAACTTTTGCTTAGGTGCTGAGGATCTGAACTCAGGTCTTCCTGTTTGGGTGACAGCTATCTCCCAAGCCTCTGCCCACCTCTTTTGAGGCCCCACCTCCCCCAACTGCTGCATGAGATATGAGGTTTTCAGTAACATGAACAGTGGGGGTACATTCAAACCGTAACACTTGTCCAACCTCATGTGCTGCTTCGAGGCGAGGGGAACACACAGATTCCAGTCGGGGCCCCACAGGGTGAGCATGAGTGTCCTCTTAGGTTTGGAAACTAAGACTGGAGGTTTGGCCCACTCCCCTGTTCCCCAGCCCAGTCTCCGCCTGTTCTGGCCCACAGCCAGCCCCGGGGTTCGCCAAGGGGATCGCACAAAGTCTGTCAGGCTATCACCCCCGAAGGCAGTAACAAACAGCACGGGGCTTCCAAAGCCAGCTGCTAGGGCATTTTTATTGCAAAGATATTACAAATGTGCTTTCAATCCCCTTTTAAGAGAAATAAGTTTACATTAACGAGCGCTGTCCTGGCAGTCTCCTCCCTTCCCCTCTGCTTAACGCTGTGCACAGCTAAGGGACTGAGAAGGGCATGGCTCTGGTTCACCTTGTACACTGGCCAGCAGATGGGCACAGGTGCCCACAGTGGCACAAGTAGCCTTAAGAGTTCTGGGTCCAGTTGGGGGGTGGAGTGTGAGGGAGATGCCACAGGAAGGAATCAAAGGGAAGGGGAGGGCAGAGGTCACCTGAGGTGGGGCTGTGGCCTGGGGCAGCTCGGAGATCATCTGGCTGAGCCTCTAGGGAGGCAGGCACACTTGGAAGGGAGTTGGAGGGAAAACCCTCCGTGGGCCCAGGATGCTGGCAAAGTACCAGTCTGCCAAGACCTCAGACTAAGCTATGTCTGAGACTCAGAAGAACCTGTCCACATGCCCTACCTGGGCACTCGGGAGTCAGGAACATGGGAGAGTCCGTCCCTGCTTCAGGTAGCTTCTTTGAAAGCATCCTCTAAGGCCTCTGGGACAAAGACTTAGGGAGCTCAGCACCCTGCCTGCTGCTGGCCTCGCCTTCCCCTGCCTCATCTGTCTCTTCACTCCCTGATGTCCTGGAGCCCACCACACCACCCCTTCCCAGTCCAGGGGGCTCCTGCCTCGGCCCCTGCTTGGTTTGCACCCATGCAAAGGCGTGGGTCAGAGCTTGGAAGCTTACCTGAAGGGAGAGAGTGCTGGAGAAACCCAGCCTGTCTGTGGGGATGAGGAAAAAACAGAGGCAAGGGCAGGAGAGCACTCTGCTAGCCCAGGATGCTAGGAATAGGGAGTGGGACTCCCTTTGGTAATGGAGAATCCAGTGGACAGAACTGAGGTCTCAAGTTTGTGGAGTCCTGAAAATCGGAAGGTCCTGGCCAAGTTCTCTGACCAACTCTACTTTGCCCTGTTGATCTAGAATTCCCTTCCAGGTGGTCATCACTGCCACCACCACCCCCATCACAGGAGCTTCTCCAGGGTGGGGCAAATCCCACTGTTCTCCTGGACCCCAGCCCAGCACAGGGGATGGTGCAGAAGCTGAGCAGGAGATGCGTGGCTCTTCAGGTGGGGTGGGCAGTAGGCCGTAAATGGGGTTGTGTCTATGCTAATTATAAGCCTGTTTGCTGTGCCTCTGAATGGGGTTTCCTGCTTGCTTTGAATAACGAAATATTTCACGATATCAAATATTTCTCTATATTAGCCAGAAAAGGTCAGGGAGCTGTGCTACGACTTTGTTTGTTTGTTTCCTGCGCAATTGGGGCTGACCTTTAGTTATGAAAGAGACCTGTTTCTGTCTCCAAGAGATGGCGAGAGGGAACCACAGCTGCCTGGACCCTCCTTCCATAGCCTGTGGCTCCCTGATTGCCTCTGGCATAGCTCAGCCTCAGTTTCCCCATCTCTACCAAGATCAAAGCTGGGCTTCTGGAGGGGTCAGAGAACTAGGAGGAGGTGGTCTAGGATGGGCATAGGTCTGCTCCTCTCGCCCTGTCTGAGAGCCCTGGTCCTGCCATGAGCCCTGGGCAGCAGGAGACTCCTCGACTCATCCTAGGAGAGATACTATCTTGCTGTCAATGAACCTGTGTCTGTTACCTGTCCCCAAGAACCTCCTTTAGAAACCTCCTCCTCAAGGTGTTCGCCCACCAGGAAGGTTCCCAGCTCGTTGAGTGGCCACGAGAGAAGAGGTCCCCCATCTGTTGAGCATCCCTGGCCTTGAGAAGAGGCGCTTTCTCCCCTCTGGAACCTTCCAAGCTGGGAGCTGTTATAATGCTATTCACAAAGACTGCACACCTGAATTTCTGTGAGGCCAAATGACCTGAGGTGGGACCTTCTTCTTGCCTTCCTTTCCCTGTCACCATTGGCTGGAGGGACAGAGGGTTGCTGTGACCTACAGTCCAAAGCCCTGTCTACACAGCATGTGTGAAGACAGCATTGGCACTATACATGTGGCGAGCAGGCCTCCACGACGGCCCACGGTCACCCCATCTGCAGAGGGGTTTTGGGCTTGGGAAGCAGCCAGGGTGGAAAGCTAGGTGGGGCCCTGCCTTCCCATGATAAATGGGGTGAGTGGTGGGCGCTGTCAACGTGAACTAAAAAATAAAACCTCAGAGTGCCAGATCACCTTTTGCACAACAAACCCTGTGGCAAAACTGACAGGAAACTGAAGGATGCCAGAGCCTTGGCCACTGCCCGGAGCTTGTGGCTAGCTGCTAACAGCCACCCAAGGGGGCTCCAGAGCCACTCTGCCTACCCGGCAAGGGGAACACTGGGGAGGAATGCTGGGGGAGAAAAACAGAACTTTCTCTGATGGGATCCCTGAACTGCTTGCCAGGTTTACACTTTGAAATGAGAAGCAAATGTTGGAAAACATCCCAGGCTCTAAAACCAGTGAGTGGTGTGGAGGAGGAGGAGGAGGAGGAAGAGGAGGAGGAGGAGGGGTGGCAACAGTCTGTGTGCGGCCAGCAAGGCTCCTGTCAGGGAGACGAGAGCCCTCCCAACCAGCATGACACCATGAAGCTGGTCCAGATGGGGGCCAGACTATAGCACACATAGAGGTCTGGAGCCTGGAGACAGGATGCCTGGGTGTGCTGAGCTGGGGGACAAAAGGAACATCATCCCATGTCTGCAAAACTCCTGCTGGCAGAAGGAGTCAGAGAAGTTTCTGGAATCAGAAGGTGCTCCCTTATGACCAGCGCTGCACTCAGGACCACCCTCCACCAATACCACATGTGTGGCTATCTTGTCTCCCTCTCCCCCATGAAGAAACACAATCCAAGAGCCAGAAGCCCACCTTGTCCCAAAAGCCACCTGTGCTCTGAAGGCTCCCAGATCTGGAAGCGGAGAGCAGAGGCAGGCCCTGGAGGTCTGAGGCTTTTCCCTTCCCACGAGGTCACTCTTCTGGCTCCTGTGTTTTCTCTGTCCGGCCTTGTGTAACCAAGCTCCCACTAAGCCAACTGTCCCCAGGAGGTTTCTCCTGCACGACCCACACTACAGACCATATGGTCAGGGGCCCTGAGCCCATTTGCCACTCACCTCCAGAAGTTTCTCACACTCAAAGCCAGCGGTGCTAAAAGTGAGCTCCTCATCCCTGGAGGGCTTCTGAGGGAGTGGGAGGGGAGCTCCTGCTGGGAGCCAAGAGCAGAACTCAGAAGCTCCGACTGGAGATGGGCTGGGAGACGGACAAGCTGGGTGTCAAGACTCTGCCACCTTCTAACTCCACTCCAGTATGAGACCTCAGAGCCTGTCACGGCCCCCAGTGGAGGCTCTTGGTAGATGCATGGGTGCTGGAAGCAGGGTAGAGAGGGGATGGTCCTTATGGGGCCAGCACCCAGCTGGCTGCCAGGCCCAGTGCATGGCTGAGTAGGTGTTAGCATCACTCTGGGGCCATCCCTGGGCTTCTGGTGAGATGGAGTCAAAGCAGTAGGCATACGCTACTGCAGCTCTCTTCTTGGGAAAGAGTCCCCAAGAACTCAAGTTCAACAGCAAGTCTTGTGTTTGCATTGCCTGCTGTATCATGAGATCGGATGGCCTATGGCTCCTGTCTGTTCACTGCCACACAGATACAAGTCACCAGCTGAGTCAGAGATGCAAGGCACATCGCTTGTCTCTTGAAGACTGTCACCTCCAAGAAATGGTCCCCAAGCCCTCTCTGCCTCCCTTGTCCTTGCCAGAAATGGCTGTTTCCTTCTCCAGACCACTGGGGTTTCAGGTGATTCCACACTCAGGAAGGATTGAACCCTGGTCCGTCCACTCTGTATACCATGGAGATTTGCCTCAAGTCCACAAGCAGCAAGATGGAAGTTCTCAAACAAGAAACCTGAACGTCCTAGGAGGACCACAGGCAAAGGCCCTTGGCGAGTCTCAATCAAATTCTAGAAGTATCGTAACTGTTGGTGTGACAGCTCTGGGCCACCGTAGGCTGGTCTTGAGGTCCAGGTTGGCTCACCAAGAATCAAGTTTGCTTTCTGCATGGATGGGACTTCTCAGCTGGTAACAGGTGGCACGCAAATAGGTCATTTCTAGCTTTTGGTGACAGTGAACACAGTCTCTTGGACAGCCATGGAGATACAACAATTCTTTCAGTAAAATCACAGAGGCGTCATGAATACAGGATTGTGCCCCAAGACTCAGCATGGATGGTGGACAGAGTGGTCAGTTATCAGGCTTTCCTTCCCCATGACTTCCTCAGCTAGTTGGGGAAAAGAATGCCATGAGGTGAGCTGGGGAGTTGTAAGATGCTTGTTTACAATCCTGCCAATCCAAGTTCCATCCTCCTCAGCACCTACATAAGGCTGGATGCAAAGTGACACACACATCCCTATAATCCCAATTTGCCTATAGCAAGCGGGGGGGCAGAGCCGGGAAATCCAGAGGCTGCTAAGCAGCAGTGCTGTATGAGTGTGCCGCACACACGGGCAGAAGAGCTCACTGCATTCTGCAGACACCATCAGCCAGCCAGGCGAGAGGATGTGACATGGGGCCGTGGTGCGTTTGTTTGGTGCTCAGTCTTCTTAGCCTAGGTCCCATTGCTAGGTAACTTGATGCTGCCCACCCACAGGCCACCCTGCTCCTGGACCTGAGTCACATCCTAGTTAGTAGCCCGGGATGGTTGCACTTTGCTGTTAAGTAATCCTTAATAAGGTCATTAAAGAGGGAAAGAAGCCGATGACATAACCTAACCACAGGGGAGGGTGTTCCCAGAGATGGTGACATCTCTGCCAGGTTTTTCAATGACCCCAACAAGGGCCTCCACAGGATCTCTGACACCACCCTAGTCTTATCGACTGTCAGCTTTCCAAAGCTGGAGTTTGTCTCTTTCTGGCCTCAGATGCCGGGTCACGAGAGTGAGTTTAAGCAGGCTCAGAAGAGAGAATTTACGAAGGAAGAGTAAGTTGGGGACCTGGACTTTATTGAGGGCTTGGAAGCTGGAGGAGGGGAAGGGAGACTACAGGCCTTGAGGGTACAACTGGGGTTCAACTGCTCAAGCCCACTTGTACCCCACCCTCAGGCAGTGTGGGCAGCGCTAGCTGGAGAATGTGGTCAGGGCAGAGTCGGGCCTTCCAGCTCCACCCTGCTGCTTCTGCTGCATCCTGGGGCCTTCTGGATCACCTTTTGAGGCTAAGTTCAGAAAGAAATGCCAAGACAAAGGTTGCCACTTCCGGAAGCAAAGGTCTACCTTCCTCCTTCACTCCATTAGGTCTCGGATCCCAGCACCTTCACCAGCCCAGGACCCGCAGCTGGATCCCAGCACCAACACCGCCTGGAGCCTCAGCTACTCTCATGCAACTTCCACATGATTTACATGGTTCCAGAACTTTCTCCCAGTGCTATTTCAACTGACTCTCATCAGAGCTTGTCTCCCCCATGCTCCCTGGCCCTTGAGCTGAACATCAGAAAGCTGTGGAAAGAGCTGCGTATGAAAAGGAAAGTTGAGTTCTAGAACCTTCCACTAACCTACAAGAGACAAATCTATCTGTCTACTCATCTCTCCATTCATTCAACTGTCCATATCTCCACCGATTCACTCATCCATTTCACCATCCATCGTCTATCATCTCTTTATCCATCCAGCATCTCTCCATTCTTTCATCTAACCCACGGCGCTAAGCAATGCCGTGGCTCTGAACTTTCGTGGTCTGGGTTCTGTGCTCTTCCACCCCTCCGTCCCAGTAGCTGTCTCTTCAAGACAACATCCTCCCAAACCTTTGCAATGAACCCTTGAAGATCCTCTCCACTGTTCTGTGAAAAGACTTCCCATGGAGAGCTTTGCGGTAAGCCTCCAACTGGTTTCTTTCTCCTTCCTTTTCTCCCTCCCTCCCACCGCACGGGCATGGGCACACACACACACACACACACACACACACACACACACACACATTTCCAGAGCAGGCTGCATGGTAGGTCTGAGAGGTGGGAGAACAGAGGCCTAAGGCTGTGCCTCCCAAGGGGCAATTAGACAAGAAAGCCCATTGACACTCAGCCCCACCATGGATGCTGGGGAGATCTGATCTGCTGTGCTGGGCCACAGGAGTTGTCACTTGGCACCAACTGTCATCAAGAAGGACACGCCATTCTGTGTAGAGTTCTTCCTTGAAAATTCCTTTGTTTTTAGAGGTGCCCAGGACCCAAGTTCTTTTCAACATGTCAGGCTTTTCAAAAAATGATTAAAATGCACCAGATTATTAAATAGAACGAGTTCAGACTTAATTTAGCAAACCGTAACATTTTTTTTTATCATTTTTATAAAGCCCTTTTTAATGAAAACCGTCTTCGAGGAGACCAAATATCTAGGCTGAAATCATGTTTCCTCTATATTTGTTATCCCTGAAGATGTTATTTCCAGATTTTACAGAAATAATAAATTTCATTTAGAAGCTGGAGCCTCTGAGGTGGTACCACACATCTCTGAATTTTCCAATTTGCAGCACAAAAAGTTAATCCCACTGTAATTTTTCATACTTGCCAACTCCCGACCACAATATCATACCTTCCTCTCCTCTGGTAAATGCTGTACTTGCAGCCACATTGGACCCAACATGTTTATTTTACATGAGCCTGAAAAATGCCGTTCTAATAAGCATAAACATATTTTCTCGGTGACAAGATGTTTTCTTCCTGTGGCTCCTGATTTCACAGGTCACTGCTTGTGGCTGTTCCCACAAGCAGTGACCTGGACCCAATGGTGCCAGGCGGGAGGCACTGGGGCCGGACATTCGTGGCACAGTGTGGAATCTGTGCAGGGCTCCGTCCGCCTGTCAGGCATCCAAGGCCTGTCCTGGATACCCCTTGATGACCTCGTATTAACAGAGGTGGAACTCCCAGCCCTGGGGGAATCATAGCCACCATAAAACTACCTCAAAAGTGACTTCTCAGGTCCTAGGCCTGTGCCCTGTCCTGGTGGCAGCCAGTGGCTTTGTGCCCTGTGGGAAGCAGGATCCCTGTGTGCTATGGCCAAAGCTGGCAAGGGCTTTCCTGGCACAGGTTCAGTGAGCATTAAGCCGAGCAGCAGGGGTGAGGAGTGGGATCACTCACCTGGCTTGGCCTCTGTGGCTTCTGAAATCTGCCTCCAAAAGTCAGGTGGGGTCATGTGGTCAGGGAGTCCCACCCCAGCTCCAATTAGAGATCATCTTGTTCCCTCAGGGACCCTTTGGTATGGATGAGGGTACTCAGCCTTCCCGACAGCAGTCACAGACCTTGGGACCATCCCTTGTTTGGCAATCTATTCTGCCTGGATCCTAAGAGGAACTTCCAGAACCTTCTCTAAGGCTTGACTAGGAAGGTGAGCTGCAGCCAGGCCCATCGAGAGCCCCATCTGGGGAGCTTCAGTTACCCAGGGCTGTGGGACTCTCCCTCTGGGGGGTGGTCTGCACTCCTACCCACTTTGCCGCCATTTCTTAGGTTCCCTCTGAGCACTCAATGTTCTTTGAGGCTGGCAATTGGGGAGCAACCATCCCAGCTTGCTTGTGACTGAGGCTGTTCCAGGGGGGGCGGGACCTGCAGATCTAAAACCAGGAAAGTCACAGGGAGGCAGGCAGAGTGGGTGCCATCTTCAGTGAAGTCTCCTGTGGAGGGCTCAAGGTGTCTATGTCTATATACTTTCTCTGTCACACCCTAAGTGGCCTGCCCAGCATGTGACTGACTCTGGTCACACTCCATCCTCAACTCAGGGGACCAGTGTCCAGTGACTTGAATCCTGACTCTTCTTGACTTGAAGCACTAGGCCCAGCGCACCTCCCTTCAGGCAAGGAGCCCTGCCCCAGAGTTGTCCAAAGGTAGCTCTTTCTTTTTTTGGGGGGGGTGGGGTGGGACAGGGTCTCACCATGTCGCCCAGAGTGCTCAGTGAGTGGTGACACTGTGGGGACCAACTAGACCCTAGACCTCTGGTCTCCCAGCCCAGGGCTTTTGCCCCAGGGCACAGGACCCAGACACCACCCAGCAAAGCTTCCCAAAACTAAAGTTCTGTGGACTCTCCGGTTCAGCTGAGGTCACCAGCCTATGCCACATCCAGCCTCGCGCTCCTCATCAGAGCAAATGCCCCCAACTGGTCCTGCTGCCAAACTAGCAATGTTCTGAACCCCGTGCTGCGAGGAACAAAGGTCCAATTCAGCCTCCCGGGGGGCCAGGGATCTCATTAAGGCCCTGGCAGCCGGCGTGGGGCCGAGGTATTGTTTTTAATGGAAAAACGAGAATTTGCTGTTATGTGTTAGATTAAAGGCTTTATCCAGGGGAATTAATCGGATTGCTACCGGCCTTCAGTCTCATAGCCTTTGACTTCCCATCCTCGGAGAAGTCACGGACCAGGACTGCAAAATTGGTTCATTTCTCTTTCTGTGATTTAATGAAGGCCCAGACGGCTCACGCATAGCTCTTTTCGGGGGAGACTGTGAATCACCTCTCACCTGCTCGCCACAGGCTGATCCATCATGAACACACTGCCAGCTGCATTCCCCAGACACACGGCTCTGCTCACCTGCCAGGGCTCAGAGAGACCTTGTGGACACGCCCCTCACCTCCACAACAGTGGCCAAAACACTCCTTTTCCCAGGCTTCCAGTGCAGCAGCCTTCAACTCTTTATTGGACTACATTACTCAGGTGGAGAGAACACAGATGACAGGGTCACACTGCGACTCCCCCCTCACGAGCAGACTCCCTTCTTGTAGCCAGATCTGGAAATAAGAAGCAGCACCCAACCGGTGTCCCCAGCCCGCACCTTCAGGTTGATAGTCTCCCCCCAACCCAGCACTCTGCCACAGCATTATTTTTATCTGGTTTTAGTTTTTGTGTTTTGGGGACAAGATCATACCACCAAGTACAGGCCAGCTTGCAAATCTCAGTTGACCTGCCTCAGCCTCCTGGGTGCTGAGATTATATTCCTCCTGCCTCAGCCTTCTGGGTGTTAAGATTACAGGTGTGCATCAGCACGCCCAGTTTTATACTTTTTAAAGACAGATGTGTGTGTGCGTGTGCGTGTGTGTGCAAGTGTGTGTGTGTGCGTGTGTGTGTGTGCGTGTGTGTGTACAAATGCATATACTTTGTGTGCCCAAAAAAGTGAGAGGAGGATGTTGGTGATACCATCTAGGGGTGTTGGGTTCATTTTCTCTGCCAATTAAAAAAAATTAAAAGGCAGGAAAGGGTTTTAAAGAATAAAGTTTATTTCGAGGTAAAGAAAGCAGAGAGGAGACTTCTCTGGGAAGAAGGGATTCCAGACCCAGTAGGAGCTGGACTTTTATCAAATAGGGGAAACTGGTCCATCCAGACAGAGTTCGTGATAGATCAGTTTAAATGAAAGTGAAGACGCTGGTTGGTCCATGATGCATCTAGTCCTATGCAGGTCCCAAGAAAGCTCGCTACACCAGCCCACCAAGCCAGACACTGGTGGGAAAATTCACCCAGGCCAGAAGAAGGAAGGGAGATCACCCCCTTCACCATCCTGGGTTAGAATATAGCCACCTACCAAGGGCCCTTTTTCCTATCTGTCAGCCTAGCCAAGGAAACTGCCTTTTTTTCTCTGACTTGTCACTGGCTGCCCTTCTCCATCACTCTTCTGTCTTGTTTCCTTGAGACAGGGTGTCTCGCTGAACCTGAAGCTCACCAATTGTTGACTAGCCTGGCTGGCCAGTAAGCCCAGTGATCCTCCTGCCGATCGTACCCCCAGCCAGTGTCAGAGCTACGAGCGTGTGCAGCCGCACCCGGAGTGCTGGGGATCAAACTCAGGTCCTCCTGCTGGTGCAGCAAGCACTCTTACCCATCAGGCTGTCTCCACAGCTCCTGGCGTTTGCATTAAAAAAACAAATACCTGGGCTTTGGTGGCGCACGCCTTTAATCTCTGCACTCAGGAGGCAGAGGTAGGAGAATGGCTTGAGTTCAAGGCCAGCCTGGGACTATAGAGTGAATTCCAGGTCAGTCTGGGCTAGAGTGAGAGCATACCTCAAAAAAAAAAACCAAAAAATTTTTTTCATTTATTTGCAAATACACACACTCAGAGAGAGAGAGAGAGAGAGAGAGAGAGAGAGAGAGAGAGAGAGAGAGAGAATGAGAATGAGTGCTCCAGCACTTTTTGCCACTGCAAATGAACTTCAGATACATGTGCCACTTGGTGCATCTGGTTTTATGTGGTTCCTGAGGAATTGAACCCAGGCTTTGCAAACAAGTGCCTTTAACCACTGAACCATCTCCCCAGCCTTGATTGTTGCTTTTTTATGCATGAATTTAGATATCAAGTTTGGTACTTGTGTGCACCATGCTCTAAAAATGTTATTCCCCTGCCAACTGTGTGTTCTCTCAGCTTGGGAATAGAACATGTCTTATCATCAGGTCCCACAGTGCTTCAAATCCTGCCCACTCACTGAAGACCCATCTCTAGAAAGGGCTCACAGACTTCCTTTGCTCCCGAGAGCTGCCGCATAAGTAGGAACCTTCCCTACCTGTCTGCCCCATGATAGTGTGAACCTCTGCTAACAAGGGGCTACTCAGATAGAGACCCCAGGATCTCTGCCTAAGGAATCATCATGTCTAAGTAGGTTTTTGAACAACTATGGAAAGAATGCTCACTCCCCACCCCTCCACACACACCCGTTGGCTAAGTTTTCAGATCTGCATTTTCCCTGTCCTATCCCTGGGCAGTTTGCTTGCCATTATAATCATGGATTTGAGGCAGTAACACAAGTGTCCTGGTCAAGCAAGGAGTGGAGAGGGGTGGGGAGAGGGCAAGGGAGTGAGGGAGAAGTGCCTTTGTGTTTGGAGAGCCCCCTCCAAGCAATCCCCCGCCCCGCAGGCATACCACTTTGCTGAGGAAGCTGGTTCTCCAAAGCCTCCAGGTGAGCCCATGTTCCTACCAGCTGTGCAGGTTACCTGCCGTCTCTGCAGCTCTGCTCACTCCTCTGTACAGTGTGGCTTGCAGAGCCTCCTTGCAGGGCTGCTGTGTAAATGTGTGACAATGACACAGAGAACTAAGCACTGGGTCCCAGCTGTGACTGGAATCTTGTCTTCCCTCTCACATAGCAGGAAGGAGGCTTCCATACAGATCTTCTGAGCCAGAGGATGGGGAGGAGTGCTGTGTAACACTGTCTTTTGGGCATGAAGTGACTGTTGCGTTCATGTCCCCATCGTGATCGTTACCTGTAAAATATTGGGCCTACCAATGTTTCATCATGAGTGATGGAGAAAGGGAAAAAAAAACACAACTTTAAAGGAGAAGAGAATTGGAAAGAGCAGGGTTCAGTGGGTGGAAGAAGAGGCCAAGAGAAGGTAATACGAGGGGACTATGATAAAAATACATTGTGTACATGTATGAAAATTGTTAATAAAAAACATTAAAAATTAAAAAAGAGAATAAAAGTTCTTCCCGCCCTTGGAAGCGGGAGTGAGTTTTCAGCAGGCCCCATACCCTCCCTTGGGTCTCAGAAGGAAGCTCAGAGCCTCTTTCCTTCTCCTGTAGAATTGTGACCCTCTGGACATCCTGGGAGCTTTCATCGCTGGGCAGGGGACATCTTGTACCAGGGAGGGCCCTGCTCAGGTGGAGGAAAGTGCCTCTGTGTGAGGAGAGGACACACATCAATGTCTCAAACATGGCCAAGAGTTCTAAAGCTCTGCTTGGCACCAGCATGGGGTCTAGCCTTCGCTCAGACACAGTGGGAGCCTTTAGCACCCGTTATCATTGAGGGGTCAGCCACCAAGCTGGCTGTAATTCCCTAGTCCTCATGGCAAAACACTCCATCACAAATGGACTGAACACCAGCAAAGAGGCAAGCCGTCACTGCAGGTGCTCCGCAGAGAACCGAGTCCCTGTCCCATCGCAAGCCTCGATGTGGAGGAAACACACACAGAGACAAATGAAAACAGAACTGCCACCACCAGGCTGGAGGAAATGTTCCTAACCTTTCTGCTTGGCAAAGAGGCAACACCCTCCCCAACCAAGACTCTTACAAATGAATGGATAGCTCTCTGTAGAAAAACAGACTGAGGCTCTGAATAGGCAATTCACAGAAGAAGATCAGAAATAGCCGTAAACATCTGAAGAACTCCTTGGCCTGAGAATGCTGAACTCCAGAATGAAGCCATGAACTGTGGAGTTCTCTTTGCCAGTGACATTGGCCCCAATGATCCCTTTTGACAACATTCACTATTCAGGGTGTGAGTGACAGGAACATGGGTCACGACCCGGTGTATATATGGTAGGTGTGATCGATCTTCTATACAGTGCATGTGCCCGAGGCATGGTGTTACTTGGAGGAAGGAACTCTCTGGGCAGGACACACTCTATCCTCTCAGGCCACCTTTAATGCCCTCACCTTAGATCCTTTACCAATGAGACCATCTCCCTCTAGCCCCTGACATCAGTAGGATGGCAAGATCAAGGTCAAGGCTAGTAAAGACAACTCCTGATGATGTCCTCCTTCCGGAGGTCCACCTGCACCCTTGGGACCCATGTTTCCTTAGTGGTATTTGTGCCATGTCCTAACCTGTGCAGTACTAGGGGAGAACTAGACCCCGAAGTGTCAGGCATCCCCTGCCCCTGTGGGAAAGGTGGGCAGGTGGGAAGAGAGGACCCTGCTGGAAGGTGTCTTCCCAGGTGTGTCTGCTGAGACCCTGAAGAGCTGGACAGCTGGCAGCAACCACGTTGTTTCGAGGGTGAGAGGAGGTAAGTGTGGCTGGGATCTCCTGCCCCCCAGCTCCAGGCCTGGTGTGATGGTTAGGTTTTGTTGTCAACTTGGATATTTTTAATTATCTTGGGTGGGTCTCTGAGGATGTTCACAGGAAGGCAGCCTCTCAGCAGGGGGCAGGATGTAAAAAAGATCAAAGAAGCTAGAAGCAAACATCCTTTCCTGTGTGGGCAGTGCAGGAAGGAAATTCCAGAGACTCAGGAAGCCATTAAGTCTGGGGAAGGGTTGTAAGACCCCACCGTAAGGCTGTATAAAGGGGAAGAAATTCTCTCTGGCTCCCAGCCTGTTCCCTGTTCTGTGTGTGGTTTTGGTGATAGGTTTCTCTCTCTGCTCAGACCTGTGAAAGAGGACCAGCCTCTTTCGCTGTTATGGAACTTCCCCTCAATCTGTAGTTTTAATAAATCCTTTCCTCCTCCAAATTTTGCCTGGTTTGGAGATTCATCCCAGCAATGTGTGGCTGACTACGCCACCTGGCATCTGCTAGGGTGCACCTGGGGAGTGTGTGGAAGGGAAACACCCTCACCACAAGAAGGCTAAGAAAGAAAGAAGGGGAAAGTGGAGAAGGAAGGAGGGAGCAAAAGAATGAGGAGGGAGAGAGGGGCAGTCTGAGGCCTCCCTGTCACCGCCAGGAGACTTTTGGTTGAGATGGAACCGGGAGGGAGATTGCAGGGCTGTCCCTGGCCTCTGATGCCCACCTCCTCCCTGTAAGTGACTCAGACACTCAAGCCTTCCTTACTCTTCTTCATAGTCTTCTTCTTCTTCTTTTTGTCTGTGAAGGGGAATGGACAGTGGCCCCTCCCTGCCCTGCACATCTGCATGTCTCTCACAGTGCTGGTAGGTGGGCAGCCTCTACGCGGCCTCTGCCCATGCCTGCCTCTGATGTTCGTGCCCTGTGCTGTCGCTCCCCTAAGCAGGAGTTGCTCATACTGACTCACCCAGCTCCAGGCTTGAGCTGGCACGATGGGATTTAATTTTAAAACCTGGCTTCTGCCTCAGGGCCTCTCGTGCTTTCTCTCTTCTCTCTCCTCTTTCTTTCTCTTTTTTTCCTCTCTCTCCTTTCCCCCCACCTCTGATTCTTAGCGGCCTCATGGAGAGACTCAGCAACCTATAACCTGCCAAGGTCATGAGAGCAAGCTTGGATCTAGAGCCTTACTGCACCACTCAAGCCTTCACTGGAGACCCAGCGAAGGGGTCACTCACTGCAGCCTTGGGCCCCTGGAGACAAGAGCCTGCTTGGTCACCCTAGAACTTGTGGCGTTAATCCTGTATCCTGTTCATTGGTTCCAGCTACTAACTTGGGGTTATTTGTAATAAAGAAAAGTAAAGACACCTGTCTCTGGGGGAGGATGGGCTCTATCTCACACTGTCTGACCTTGTTCCAACCTGGGGATTACTAATGGAGAAACTGAGGCCTGATCAGAGTGGGGTTTGCCTGAGGCCCCTGTTTCTTTGGTCAGGGGCTGGAGTTCCTTCCCTGGTAAGCATGACTTTTGAGTCCCCGAGGCCTCTCAGCCAGGGGAGGTGTCCTCGTGGCTTGTGGCACTGTCATAAGAGGTGATCCTTTGAATTGTGGTGAAGGCCTCTGCCTGTATCTTGTTCTGCCCTGTCCCCAAAACCACCCTTCCTCCCTTGTCACGGACCCCACTGTCACTTGTTTTAGTTATTTTTCTTGTTGCTGTGAGCAAATACCTGAGGAGAAGCAAATTGAGGGGAAGCTTATTTGGCCCACAGTTCCTGGGGTCACAGTCCATCATGATGGTCGGAGCAGGAAGTGGCTGATTACATAGCATCCACAGTCAGGAAGCAGAGATGGGTGAATTCTAGTCCAGACTCTCTCTCTCTCTCTCTCTCTCTCTCTCTCTCTCTCTCTCTCTCTCTTTTTCATTTAGTCTGGGACCCAAGCCCATGGAATGGTACCTCCCACAGTTAGGGTAGATCTCCCACCTCAGTTAAATCAATCTAGAAATTTACCTCACAGACAGACCCAGAGATTTGTTCCCACGGTGATTCTAGACCCCATCAAATTGACAATGGAGATTAACCACCATTCATAATGGATGTAGATGGGCCAGATGGAAGAAAGCGGTCTATGGCTACCACAGAAATGTGGGTGCTGCCCAGCTGTAGCTGAATGCCACATGCCTGCTCTAGACCCAGAGGCCAGCTCTGTTTGCTGTTCATTCATCTCTCTCTCTGTCTCTTCTCTTCCTCCCTGCGGATGTGATGATACAATGCTAACTTCCTACTCCTACCATGCATTCTCTGCCATGATGAACTCTATCCACTCAAAGAACTATAAGCCAAAAGAATCTCTGTCCTTACCTAAGTTACTGTCAGTCAAATGTTTTTGTCCCAGCCACAAGAAAGTAACTGATACTGAAAACTGGTACTGACCATAGAAACTATCTCCTCCTGGTTAGCTACTTAAAAAATGTAACTTTTATCTGCCCTGTAGGGGGTGGAGAAAACCTAACCCTAAAACCATAGACACTGGCTGGTAAATCCCAGAACTGGCTAAACCCCCACAGAGACCTATTGATCAGTGAGGTCCATGAGGTCCCCAAAATGATACAGGCCATCACCATGGCACTTGCTTACCCACCACAGCTAAATGGTAAGACCCCATTGCTGAAGACACCACAGACTGCCAACACAGGATAATAAGAGACCATGTTGCAACTAAGAAGGAAACCAGCTTTCTAGTGGTTTCTTTCTAGTGGTTTCTAGCGCTAGACAGTGTGATGCAAGCTGCTGGGAGATATAGTCACCAACAATATAGTGTGGACAAGCAGAGAAGTTACAGAATCAACCAGCCTGGCATGATGTACACACCTGTGCAATAGTGGCCTACAGTCTATGGGGGCAACCAACTGCTCTCAAATTGTACATGAGCTCCCCCACCCCCCAGGCACAGGGAATTCATGTCTGGCACTGAATACTACGGACAAGGAGGTTATAGACTCTAGAGAGAAGTTCCTACCATTCTTTGGCTTAGAAAAGAGGGTATACCCATCAAATCTCTGAAAGCATTATGCTTACCCCCTTTGGTCCATGCTATTCTCACTCTTGGTTGAAGAATCTGCTTTTTTTTTTTTAAACAGATGGCAGAAAATACCAGGAAGAACCAAAATCCATCCATAGAACAAGAAAATATACCCAACTGCCTAGTGCATGACAAATCATCTCTATCACATTTGCCAGGACCCAGGAGATACTATAGAGGAAGTGTGATTTAAACATGAGTGTTTTATCTCACACTGCTATCCTGACAACATCCTCTAGGGAGGTTGGCGGTAGACACTGAGGAGACTCAAAATTCATCAAAGCAGAAAACTAGAGGCTGCTGAGTGCTCAGGACTAAAGGAGACTTAGAACATACCTTCCAAGACTGGAAGAGGGAACAGGAAGATTGTAAGAGCCACAGGGTGGAAAGGTCTATCCCAAGACATTGCCCTCCACTGAGACTGACTGATGCATTCTTTACCCCACAGTGACCCCGTGAGGAGGGCCCTCAGTGGTTTGGGGGCAGGAGAGTGGGGATATAAGAGTAAAACCTCTAATGGGAATATGACCAATAGACATATGCTCATACTGTAATGTCATAATAATAATAATTTTTTAAATCGGGGACTGGAGAAATGCCTCAGTAGTTAAGAGGCACTTGCCCACAAAACCTAATGACCCAAGTTCTATTCTCCAGTATCCACATAAAGCCAGATGCACAATGTGGTACATGCATCTAAAGTTTGTTTGCCTCTCTCTCTCTCTCTCTCTCTCTCTCTCTCTCTCTCTCTCTCTCTCTCTCTGTCTGTCTGTCTTTCTGTCTCCTTCTCTGCTTGCAAATAAATTATATATATATATAATTTAAATATATATATATATATATATATTTTAAATTTGGTACTGAAAAGTGGGGCTATTTTGTGATAAATCTGACCATGTGGTTCTTGGTCTTTTGGAGCAGATTTTTAAGGAGGAATGAGGACGGATTTGGGAATGTGGACTAGAGAAGCCCCGGAATGCTGTTAGCTGAACTTCATGGGCTATTCTGGTTTGAAAGGTTAAGAGACAAAGAGAAATGCAGCAATATAAATTTGACTTGGAAGGTTTCAGAGAGGAGCAAAGACCAATAGGAACTGGGCTAGAGGCAGTTCTTGTGATATTCCAGCAAAGAAACTGGCTGCATCCTGCCCATGTCCTGATAACATGAGTAACATTGACTTAAAAGCAATGGACTAATATGCTTGGTGAAGGACATTGAATCGGCGGTATAGCTTCTATTATCTGCCATGATTCATACTCACAATGAGAAGGAGAAAAGTACAGAGGAGAAAGATACAAAAATAGAAATTTTGACATGGAAAAAAAAGTGAGGGAGTTTAAAACCCCAGGCCCAGAAACTGCAGCCCTTTTGACTGTCATTATTAGAGAGACTATCACTACTAAAGATGAGCCTACTGCTCTGAGATGGCCTGATTGCAAGACACAACCCATTTTGGTAGTTTGAAGGGGTGTCCCCCAATAGAGTCAAGAGTTTATTAAAATTTTTCTCCAGCTGTCTGGCTGGAGTGTGTGTCACCTCAGCCAGATCCTAAGGTGTTTCTGGGGCGGGTCTGAAATTCCAGCTATACATATGCAAAGACTAGTCTGAGCTCAAGCTTGGCATTCTTTCCTGCTGTTTGTGAGTTTGCTTGCTTGCTTTTGAAGTTGCTGGTGATGGGTTTCTCTCTCTGCTTGGACCTGTGAAAGAGGGTCAGCCTCTTTCTCCATTATGGAACTTCCCCTGGGTCTGTTACTTCAATAAATACTTCCCTCCCTAAACTGTGCCAGATTTGGAGATTCATCCCAGTGATGTGTGGTTGACTACAACACTATTGAAGGCTCAAGAAAGGAGACTTCTGAAGGAGGTGTCTGCTCCCCAAGGGCACCAGACAGAAGCTGATACAGCTGTGTTCCATAGACACCAGGCTGCGTGTTGACTTGACAACATCACCCACATGGTGCTGGTTTTAGAGAAATGAAAGATACAAGATGGATTGGCTCATAGAACATTTCACCACAGTTCCAGGTTGCTGACATGAAGCAGGGTGAGAGTTTCTGCAAAGAGGCCCTGTGAAGCTGCTATGAAAAGCTGTCCCCCGAGTTGCAATGGAGATCCCAGGATATTGGAGATGTCAGGACCATGGGACATCTGCCAAGGAAAGCTGAGGGCTCAGGGAGATCTGGCCCATGAGAGATGCTTCAGGCAGCACAGAAGGAGATGGAGAGGTATCCAAGCCTTTAGGAGCCCAGAGGATTTCATCATGAGTCCCAAATATGGTATACGGAGCTCTAGGTTTTGATGTCTGCCCTTCTGGATTTCACTCTTGCTTTGATCCACTGTTTCCTTGATAGGCCTACATTCCTCCCTCTTGGAATGGTTATTCTGTGTCACAGTATCTTGGAAGTATATAACTTGTGTTTTTATTTTACAGAACAGTTAGTTGAGTCTCAAATGAGACTTTGGACTTGTGTTAGACTGGACTGAATGCATTTTGCATCATGAAAAGGGTCAGAGGTGGAATGTGATGGTTGAAATAGAAAATAATCCTCACAGGCTCATATGTTTGAATATTTAATTCCCAGTTGGTGGCACTGTTCTTGAAGGTTGTGGAGCCTTTAGGAGTCTTGCTGAGGATGTGTGTCATTGGAGGTGGGCTTTAGGTGTTACAGCCCAGGCCTGCTTGCTGTTATCTCTCTGCTTCCTCTCTGCTGATGTGATAATATGACACCTGCTTCCTGCTCCTGCCATGCTTTCCCCGCCTCTGGAATAAATTCTTTCCTTTCCTAAGTTGCTTCTGGTCAGGTATTTTATCACAGCATGAGAAAACAAATAGCTGATACACAATTGGTAAACTGGAAGTTCTTGAGTTCAGATTCTCAACACTCAAATGCTGGGTGTGATAGTGCTTGCACTTGGAAGGTAGAGTCAGGGGATCGTCAGATCAAGTTGGCTAGCTAGACTTGCCAATCTGACAAGCTCTATGTTCAAGTGGGAGACCCAACATCAACCTCTGGCCCGCACATGCATGCATACACTGTGCACACGCACCTACACATATTGTACCTACACACAATCCAACAAGTATACATGCCATATACACGTGCACATATAAGAAAGAAAGAAAGAAAGAAAGAAAGAAAGAAAGAAAGAAAGAAAGAAAAGAAGGAAGAAAGAAAGAAAAGAAGAAAGGAAGAAAGAATGAAAGAAAGAAAGAAGAAACAAAGAGAGAAAGAAAAGAAGGAAGGAAAAAAGAATGAAAGAAAGAATAAAGAAAGAAAGAAAAGAAGGAAGGAAGAAAAAAGGAAGGAAAGAAAGAGAGAAAGAAAAGAATGAAAGAAAGAAAGGAAAGAAGGAAGGAAGGAAGAAATAAAGAAAAGGAAGGAAGGAAGAATGAAAGAAAGGAAAGAAAGAAGAAAGAAAGAGAGAAAGAAAGAAAGGAAGGAAGGAAGAAGAAAGGAAAGAAGAAAGAGAAAGAAGAAAGAAAGAAAGAAAGAAAGAAAGAAAGAAAGAAAGAAAGAAAGAAAGAAAGAAAGAAAGAAAGAAAGAAAAAAAGAAAGAAAGAGGGTGTGAGGGGCACATCAGAGATGGCCTGGAAGCTTAGTTTCAGGGGCTTAGACTTTTCTTTGAATGCTGGGACCTGTGGATGGGGCTTGGCCTGGTATCCTCGCAGGGTCCTGGATCTTATGTACATAAGGCCAAACTCAAGTCCTGGTCAGGGGCAAACCTGGGCCCCATGATCTTAGTGTGGGCTGATGTCCACATGCTGGGACAGAATCCATGAGCCACTGCAGCTGGGGCCTGGCTAGGGGCTTGCTGGCCTCCTCTCTGAGGCCCCTGCTCGGCTGGCTGGTCACACATGCTTTACATTAAGGCTGAAGAGTATATTTTCCATCCAGTCTGGCACAGGAGGGACACCGGCTGCTCAGGATCCTGGCAGGCTGGCCGCAGCAGCAGGATTCCGAGGCTGTGAGCTCTGGGGAGCGGCTTTTGAAGCTGATGAGGCAAGGGGAGGGGTGGGGGGTGAGCGTGAGATCAAGACAGCCAGGTCTGCCTTCCAGGGAGCCTGGCCATGTAGCAGCCGAGGACTCTGCTGGGAAAGGCAATCCAAGGTCACCGCCAGGGAGATGGGACAGCTGGGAGGTCCCAGGCCCCCCTCTACTTTGCCTGGTCCTCTGATTTAGGAAGTAGGTTGAACCAGGGGTTGAAGGCTCCTGGTGAACCTCACACACCTGCACTTGGTGGGGCACGTGAGGATTTCCCTGTGTCTGCAGAGAATTCATCAAGGTTCTCCTCATCATCCCCAGCACACTGGCCTCAGGGTGAGGCTCCCATCCTACATCCCCACACCACAGCCTGACTTCTCAGCCTGTTTCTCCAGCCTGCGGTCCCCCCCTAACCCTCTCTCTAAATCAGTCACCACCTTGCTGACCTACAAGATTTTGTCTATATCATCCTCTATGACAGGTCTCTTTCAGCCTCACATCAGGGTTCTGTCTAAGGTTTTCTCCTTGAACGTGGTGGTCAGGGAGGTACCGGGTGCCTCTACTCCTTTGCTTCACACCTCGATTGGTCAACTGAGCCACATACCAGGTCACTTTGGAAACTTGCCACCTTCAGGCTGAACAAGGTTGCTGCTACTCCTCCCCACCCCCTTACTGGTGCCTAAGACAACTTTGTCACCTGGTGTTTCCAAGTACTTTCTGAGTGACAGAGTAAGTCGAGAGTCCTGTCAGGGCCCTGAGGCCTTGCTGGATTAAGGCTGTTCTGGGGCTGTCCATGCCTACGGGAGAAAAGTCCATGCAGAGGGGAACATTTGAGGGTCATGATGGCGGTGTAGCGGTGCAAGTGAGAGAACTGGAGAATTTAGTGCCTGAGTGAACATTTTCATTCCCGAGGGCCTGAGGCCTACAAACTCCAGCCCAGTGTCAAAATTCTGCTGGAGATCTACTCTGTATGGCCTGGGAATTGAAATGAAATTTACATTTATGAATGCTTGTATAGAATAAGGAAAAGAAGGAGAACCTGCAGCAGACACCACACACAGCTTGCAGTGCCCACACGGTTATTCCCGAACTTTCCCCGAGAGGTTGACAGGGTCCTTTCTACCCCATGGCTACAAGATAAGAGATTCAAGCCGAGGGCTTGAGCTGCCTTGTGCATGGAAAACAGCCATGCGCAGAGCCCCCACTCATTACGGGGACCTGGGCCCCTCTCCCAGGGAAACAGGAGGGCTCCATGAAATCAGCCCTGTCCCAGGGCTGCGGGGCCCACCCTATTCCAGCCAGATCCTTGACCCCCAGGCCTGGGAAGGGAGAGGACTCCCACACTCATTTGTGAATTAGGCATATTTTCCACCGGCTGGCTGGGTCTGCAGGGACCCGACAAGAAGACGTTCCAAGCTTCGTAACGTTTCAGCTCTAATGAGCTGGAATTCTGGTGGTTTCTTTTAATCCCACTGTGTTTATCCCAATCAGTGAGTGAAGGTTGGCGGGGAGGGCTGTCATTCCTTCTGGCAGGCTGGCCTGCTTTCCAGGAAGAGGCCTTGTCCCCATCTCTGTGGAGGCCCACAGCACCTTCTGAGGTCCAGGACAACGCCAGGCAGGAGCATAAGGCACAGGGATGGGTGCTTTGGGGGCAGCTCCTCAGGTGTTTGGCACTTACTCCTGACAAGTGCCCGTAGTGTGAGCAGCGGCGTTCCAAAGCCGAGGGCATTTCTTTAGTGTTGTCTGTTCTGGGCTCCTTAGAGGCACAGCCTAAAACCAGCTTTAAATGAAGCACGTGGGTTTGGAAGGTAACCCCAGGAAACACAAAGAGCGGGATGAATTTTCAAGCAAGTCAAAGGAGAGAGGAACACCCAGAGGCTCAGTCCCTGGGGAATGTAGGGAATCATCATAGGGAGTACCCTCAGCAGGGCATGGGAGCTTGGAGTATTGGCCTCAGGGGTGCTAAGTCCCTAAGATTTGGGGCCAGTAGGGTCTGTGTCTGGGCACATTACCTCTTCCTCTGCCCAGAGCCAAGAACCTTGCTGCAAGCAGATCTCCTCTGAATCTCTCCTGTTCCAATAACCAGCATCCTGGGCACATATGAACAGTGTCACAGATGCTGTGACCTGCTTTGTGGCAGGTCCAGGAACACCAAGAGGATTCAGGCTGGCCTGTGGCCTTCCAATGGCATGCTGTGTCCTCTGAAACTCAGAGAAGCACCATCCTTATAGAAGTAGGCTGGGCTCTGAGGTGCTGCTGAGTGACGTCCTGTGCCAGGAGGGTTGGTCTGGGGACCTCGACCTAGAGCAAAGCCAATATGTGGCTTCTGGTCTGTGGTTGGGGGAGTCCCAGGATGCTGTGTAATTCATGCTGGCTTGTAGGCGCAGGTTCTAGGAGAGGCTGCACTGTGCAGGCCAGAACCTCACCCAAGGGAAGGTGGGAGAGGGAAAGACTAAGCCTGCAGAATTCTTGAGCCCATTTGCTGGTGGGGAGCAGATTTGAGTCCCAGCTCTGCAAGCAGCTGACCCTGTGGCTGTGGCTCACAGTAGCAGTGGGGAGTCTGGCCACTTCACCTTGCAGGTAGCGAAGCTGGTGACACTGGTCCTGCTCTGGGGCCAATGCTCTGGGGAAAAGCCAGTGCTGTTTTTGTACTGGTTATCTGCTGTGGTACATGCTGCTGGACACTGACCAGCTTCGAACAACACACAGTTCTTTCCTCAGCGCTCGGATGCGCCAGGAGACTAGCCTGGCCAAGCTGAGTCCTCCGCCTGGGACTCATGGGCCAGCTGCAGAGTGTCACCCAGGGTGAGTTCTTATCTGGAGGCCTCCTGAGGGAAGCGTGTTCAGGCTGCTGCTCAGGTCATTTGCTTCTTCCAGGCCAGCAGGAGCCAGTGTCTGGAGTCATGGAGGACCCACTCCCTATTTAAAGGTTTTTCTACTGATTAATTCAGGCTCACCAAGTACATCCTTCTTTTGAGGAACTTGAAATCAGCTGATCTCTTCTTCCTGTCCCCTCGGGGCCTGAAAGAAGCCTATGGAAAGTGTAGATGTGGGGCAGTCAGAGGGGCTGCTACAGACCACTTGCCCATCGTTTCAGGCACAGCAGAAACTGAAGCCTGTTGGGATGAAGGGAAGCGGGGCAGCAGGCTCCATGGCTCCAAGTAGTCAAGGCCATGCTGGCCACCCTGCTGCTCATGACCCTGTCAGTGACCACCCCACTGCAGCGTCCAGCACCTCCCTGACTTCCGCTGGCTGGTTGCAGGTCCAGCAGCAATATGCATAGTTTAACTTTGTTTGTTTGTTTGAGGTAGGGTCTCGCTCTAGCCCAGGCTGACCTGGAATTCACTGTGTAGTCTCACGGTGGACTTGAACTCATGTCAATCCTCCTACCTCTGCCTCCCGAGTGCCGGGATTAAAGGAGTGCTTCACCATGCCTGGCTCCACCATCAGTAGTTTAAATCTGCCTTCCCCAAACCAGCTGCTCTGCCACCCTGGATGGCATTGGCTGCCCGCCTCAGGATGGCTGCCCAGCGTGGTGGAAATGGTGAAGGCGGTGAGAGTTCTAGCCTGCCTGTATGAGAAGCTGGGATGAACCATAGTGAGGTGCAGAACTGACTGAAATACAGATGGAGCTGCTCCCCAGGGCAGGGGCTCAGGAAAGCCCTCGGCTTCCCCCACTCTGTGGACTGACTCCACCCTGGGTTCCAGGAACCCCTGGGAACTGAATAAAGTCCACGTGGGATGCAGCCTGTGGGAGCCACTTAGTCCCGGCTACAGGCTTGCACATCTGTGTGGGAAGTGTTTCTTTTTATGAGCAAGCTCCGACTTGTTAAATTTTACAGCCACAGGAAACTTGTAACCTCACTTAGGAGTTACAAGGGCCTGGAGTGAACACACCCCATAAAGCCCAGTGGCCCGTGGGAATCCGATTAGGGACGAATCCAGCGCCTCTTCCCATATGCAAGGAGGGAATGCCAACGCTCCAGGGCTGGAGACATCTTGGGTACCCAGAGACCCTATGAAAACGGTGGCTCCAGGTCAAGACCCCCCACAGAGTTTTGAGGGGGGCCCTCTATGCCTCATGAACCATGCCTGGCTCCCTGAGGCCAGGGAAAGGCCTTGTCACACACAATGTGTTCAGCAGGATCACGACCCCCTCAAAGGTATCCTTGTCCTAAATGCCCAGACCCTGTGACTGTTACCCTCCATGGCAAACGGACTCCAGAGAGAGTTGAGTTGCAGATTTGGAATGGAGGGATGATAGCGGTCTCCATATGAAGGCGAGGGTCCTTACAAAGGAGAGAGCCGAGAGGGTCCAAGACAGAACAGGCAGGATGGTCATTCAAGCAGACGTGAGAAGGACAAAGGCATGAGCCAGGGTCGGTGTGCTGCTTGCTGCTAGCATTCTGCAGGAGGTTCCAGCAGGATGACCCTCCGGAGCCTCCAGGCGGGCTACTGTCCACCTGTGCCTTGGTTCCAAAGTTCACCCCAGATTGATAAATTTGCATATTTTCAGATGTAGCAAGTTTGTGTGCAATTGTTACAACCTCAAGAGGGAACTGGCCCTGCAGAGCTATAGACCTGATGTCTGAGCCTCCCCAGGAATCCAGCATTGAGGTCCCGACCTCTAGCATGATGATATTAGCGTGGGGCTGGGGGGATTTGAGAGTAATTAGGTCATGAGGGTGGATTCCTTGTGAATACCCCTTCTATCACATGTGGACACAGGGAGGAACCAGACACGCCATCCTCCGCTGCTTTGATTGTGAATTTGTCTACCAAACTGCGATGAAGGAATTTCTGTTGCTTATAAGCCCAGGGTCTGTGGCATGTAGGTTACAGCAGTCCAAATAGACTGAAACAGAGCAGGATCAAGACATGGGGTTCACCTGGAACACCAGTTCATGCTGAATGTGGGTGATGAGCAGAGGCTGGGAGAAATCTAAGGGGCCAGACATTACTGTGGGTGGATGGGCTGGAAGGTGACTGGTGAGGGCTCAGGAGAGGAGAAACGCTGAGAGAAAGCCTCTGTCTGAGCCTTTCCACGAGGGTTCTAGTGGAAAGTTCAGGGTGAAGGCCATTCTGATGAGGTCTCAGATCCTTGGGATAAGATGGTGACGAGGTTGGTCTGGATTTGTGCTCTAGGGTTTTGTGGAAGGTAGAAGACATCAGGGAATGGCATTGGACATTTAGCTTCTAAAGAAAGCAAGAAGACACAGTGAGGCCCCTCTTGATAGCAGATAGTGAAATGAGAGGGGGAGCTTAGACAGAACTGCTAAGCCAAAAGGGTTTTGAACTGGAATACTTGGCGTATTTTCAACCTATGCAGGACGTGTGTTTGGAAAGGCTCAGGAAAGGTGTGGCCCGCAGTTACCCAGCTGTGGCAGCTAATCTTGTCACCTTGTTGGAAACAATCCTTGGCCCTGTAAGGAAGTTTCTAGACTTTTTTTGAGGTGGGGGACACACCCTAATTGTTGTTGACCCCATTCTATGGGCTGGGGTCCTAGACTGAATAAACGGAGGAAGGAAGAGAGCTGAGCACCAGCTTTCGTTGCTCTCTGCTTCCTCACTGTGGACGCAGTGGGACCAGCCGCTCCCATGCCTTCCCATCTCAATGGACTTTGTAACCATCAACCGAGAGCCAAAATAAACCCTCCCTTCCTTAAGTCGCTTCTTGTCAGGCATTTGGTTTCAACAATAAGGGAAAGTAACTAATACACGTCGAAGGTGGCTTCGAGGCCATCAGGATGCTCCTTGGCTTGTAATTGGGGGATAATAGCCCTGTTCTCAACAGGATAGTTTCCCCCCCCAAAAAAAAATAGCTGCAGGGACAGGGCCACCCAGAGCCTTGGGAGCCCAACCCCACCTGGAAAAGCTTCAAGAGCAAGGCCGCCACTCAGTGGGTCCAGAAGGCAAGACCATAAGTCCTCTCCCAAGCCAGCCACACAATGCCCACATGATACACCAGTAGCATCGGTATCACCAGACCCACAGTCCTTGACTCCCTGCTAAACCCTCCCTTCTTTCCTGGCCATGTGGTAACCAGCCTCTTGCTACTGTCTCAGCCACTCTATTCTCAGGAGCACATGAGAGACACGCTTCGCAAAAGCCTTGGGCTTCTTCTTTTCTGCATCCTGGGGGACCCTGCGGCCCCCACAGGCTCCACAGGACACCCCGTCTGCAGGACTTGCACATGTCAACCAGAGTGACACAGACACACAGGCAGCTAAGGAAGACGAGCAAGGTGTTTTCCTCTGCTAGGGACGGCCGGGGTAGAGTATTTGGAGATGAGCCAATATGGCCGAGGGAGTTCTACCTGGGCAGAAAGAGTGTGAAACAGCAGTAAGCAATGACCACAAGCCAGTGTGTGTCCAGCTCTTTTTCATCTATGCATCTTACATGTATTGAGAACCCACTGTCTGCCCTTCTTTTTTTAAATTTTATTTATTTACAAGGAGAGAGAGAGGGAGAGAGAGAGAGAGAATGAGAATGGGTATGCCAGGGCCTCAGCCACAGCAAACAAACTGCAGATGCATGTGCCTTTGGTGCATCTGGCTTTCTGTGGGCACTGGGGGATTGAACTCAGCTTCTAAGATGTTGCAAGTAAGCATCTTAACTGCTGAGCCATCTCCCCAGCTCTGTCTGCCCTTCTTTACACCCTCATCTTTCTATCTATTATTGAGTCAGCCATCACAGCGCCCCTGTTTGTGTGGAGAGCACCCTAGTTTGATAAAGGGGTGACCAAGGACCCAGAGAGGCCGGAGATTCAGCTGGGGAGTGTCCAAGATAGAAGTTGAACACAGCTCTCTGAAACAATTGAAAAATCTAGGGGTCAGGAATCTGAAGCAGGAGGGACATTGGTCATAGGATGATGACAGCTGGTGAGAGCCAGCAAGAGACAGAGGATCACGAGCCTGAACTCACAACGTTCTCCTTCCCCTGAGCTGACATCGCCAGAACCAGGCACCAGGCACAGAGCTGCAAGGGTCTGGACATTCCATGGGAGTATTTTTAACATGTATTTTCATTTTAATAACTGCCTAAAAATATTTCACCAGTTATAAAGGCAAAGCCGCTCTACAGTGGTTTCTCGAGTACCTTCCACACAGAGGATTATCGTTCCTGTGAGGACTCGTTGGTCTATTTTGGGGATCTTTGAGAACTTTGTTTCTTACAAAAGCATTGGGGAAAAACAAAAGTTAAAGTAGAAGCTTTTGGTTCCAGCCAGGATGGAGTGGCCCCTCCCTCTGGTCTGTTTTACAATGGAAAAGCCCTGGATATAACAGAACACACGGACACTTGTGAAGATGGATGGCCAAGGGACTGAGGGACCGTGGAGTTGCACGGCAAGGGGTCTGGGGGTTTCCTTTCCATCTTCCGAACATCCAATATGGATGCTGGGATCGCCTCCTACATCCTGACAGGCACAGACACAAACAAAACCCTGCGCCCTCTGGAAGACACAGCGAGTTTTAGCAAGTACCTGTCCCACTCCAGCCAAACACCAGTAGACCGACTGCTTCCCTGTCCCAGGCACCCAACAGAGAACGGGACTCTCCCACCCTGCAGCTGAGACAGAGGCAGAGCGAGGCCAGTGCTGTGGCTGAGGTCACCTGATGGGCCCCAGCTGGCAGCTGAACACCTGTACCCAGGGCAGCTGAACACCTGTACTCAGGGCAGCTGAACACCTGTACCCAGGGCCAGCATGGTAGCCTGGGGCAGGGTTAACTAGAGCTCTGTCCCACACCGCTGGGGACAGGGGAACCCAGCATGGGGACAGGGGACAGGACAGAACTTCACCCAGAGCAGCAAACAGCTCAAGCATGTTAGGACTTTGCTTTTGACAGGGTTGAAGGGGTTTGGGGGTGCCCCGGCAGTGAGTCAGACTGGATTTGGCTGAGGTGCTACTGAAAGAGGAAGGTGGAGAGTAGCTGCAAGCCCGGTCCCACCAGCCTGCACGCTACACCTCAGACAGAGCGGCTGCGGTTTCAAAGGAAGATTAAATCGGATCGAGAGTTCCATTACCTAATCCCCCAAATATCTAGGAAACAATAACGCATCACTCATGGGATGGAGGGCCAGGCCATCACAACTTGAATGAGAAACAACACCAGGCACATGCCAGCCCCGAGATGAATCAGTGAATCAGACGTTGGAATTATCTGACAGGGATTCCAAAGGGGCCACCATAAAAAAACGCCTCGGTGGCAATTATGGACACGCTTGAAACAAACAAACAAACAACAAAAAACCCTAGAAAATCTCAGCAAAGAAGCAGAAAATATTTTTTTAAAAATACCAAAGGGGTATTTTTGAGCTAAAATAACATTATAACTGAGGTTTGAAAGCCTTACTATATAGGCACAGTCATTGAGCTGCGATGTCCAAGGAGAGAGTAATAAATGCAAAGACAGATCGATAGAGTTCAAAGTCAGACCAATTTGCAGTGAAGAAACAATGGGATATGAGCAGGGAGCCTGGAACTCTTAAGGTGATGGCGAAGGTTCCAACACTGATGCCCTTAGAGTCACAGGCGGGGAGAAAGATGGGACTTAAAAAATAGAATTTGAAGAAATAAGGACTGAAAACTCCCAATTTATCAAGAGCATAAGCCTGCAAATCCAAGAAGCCGAGAGACATTCAAGGAGGATAATGTCAAAGGAATCCAGGCCAGGAACTGTTAGCATCAAATGTCTGAGCTCTAAATGCAAAAGAAATACAAAAGACAGCTCTCTTTTTCTTTCTGGAAAGAGGTGAGACAAGGCTCCGCTTCATAGCGCAGGCTGATTGGAACTCACTCTGAGGCTCTGGCTGGCATCGCACTCATGAAGGTCCTCTGGTCTCGGGCTCCCGAGTGCTGAGATGACAGGTGTGAGTCACCACATGCGACTCAAGGAAAAGGTCTTGAAAGCAGCCAGAGAGAGGGAGGAGGAAAAGCTGCTTTTGGGGGACACCGGCCAAAGGGCAGCAGTTACTTTTTTTGGAGATCCAGGAGAAAGTGGCCAGCCTGGGTCAACTTCGGAAAAAAAATAGAAAAAAAAAGGAAAAGGACTGTTCAACATCTAAACAAATATTCTTCAGAAGAAAATGCAAAATAAACCGACAATATAATTTTTCTTGAAATATCGTAATAAAGGGAGAGATGGCCCGCGTTCACAGATTGGAAGATTAAGATTTCTCACCTGTAGGTTTAAGGCAATCTTATTGCAATGGTCACAAGACTGTTTTGTCAATGTTGAAAACTGTTTAAAGTTTTTAAGGAAAGACCTAGAAGCACCAATACGGTACTGAAGGACAGAGTAGATGTATGATTTCTAGACATACAAAGACCAAACCACAGTGGACACAGTGAGTCACGATGAGGACAAGACACACAGGTCCCCATGGAAGGAGTGCAGAGCTAGACACCCAAAAGGCAGCTGACCGACCTTTGGCAACTGCGCATTGCAAAGAAATCTCTCAAAATCGGTGCTGAAGCAACTGACTCTCCATGGGCAGATGATTGCTTCCAGACCCAAACTTCACATCTCCGGCAGAAATTAACTCAAAATGGATAGAAAACCTCCATGAAAAACGTAAGTCCCAGAAAAAAAAAAATCAAGTCAGTTCTGTTTGACTTTGAATTTGCTGATAAGCTTTGATATACAATCCTGATGGCATGTTCTATGAAAAAGGGATGAATTATATGATATGAAAATTAAAATCTACCATTCCTCAGAGGATGAAAATACACTCTACATATTGGGGAAAACTCCAGGTGAAACATAGGTGCTAAGAAATTTACATCCAACATAGACAAAGACCTCTTACGATTCATTAATGTGAACAGAAGCAGTAGGCGGGGACCATAGCTCAGTCAGTTAAGTGCCTGTCTCACAAACATGACTTCAGTCTCCAGTGCACATGTAAGACTGCTGGACACAGTGACACTGGAAGGCAGAGACAGGACGATCCCTGGAGCTGCTGGCCAGCCAGCCAAACATAATTGATGGGTTCTCGGTCAAAGAGAGACTCAGTCTCAAAGGAGATGGACATGGTTCCTGAGGATGACACTCAGGGGTGGCCCCTGACTTCTGTACACATACACGCATGTACACACATGCACGCGTGCCCACACACGTGCACACACACACTAAAAACAAAGAAAGCCACCCAATTAAAAACTAGGGGAAAGATGGGAACACTTCCCTCATCAAAGATGTAGACATAGCAAAAACCTTATGCAAGGTGCTCAACGTCATTTTTTTTTGTCATCGGGGATATGTAAATTAAGGCACCAATGAGATATAGATGCATACCTATGAGGCTGGCTAGAAGCCAGCACCAGGTGCTGGCGGGGTGTGGAGCACCAGGAACTCCCGTTCATTGCCCGGCACGATGCAAACTGGCACAGCCACCGTGGAAGACAGTCTGGCAGTCTCTTTCAAAGCTAAATATAATCTCAGCATATGATCCGTCACTCATGTGCTTCAGTATTTACCCAACTGAGTTGAAAACTTATGGCCACCCAAAAACCTGCATATGAATGTTTATAGCAGCTTGATTCATAATCGCACAAAGCTGGGAGCAACCAAGATGCCCTTCTGAGGAAAACGGATCAACAAGCTGCAGTTCATCCACACAGTGGAACAGTACTCAGCCGTCAAAAGAAATGACCCATCAAATCACCAGAAAGAAAAAAAAAGACCTGGGGGAATATTCAATGCCCATCGCTACATGGAAGGATGCATCCTGTAAGCACATGGCTAAGTGAAAGAAGCCACTTTGAAAAGGTTGCATAGCCGGGCGTGGTGGTGCACATCTTTAATCCCAGCACTCGGGAGGCAGAGGTAGGAGGATCACCATGAGTTCAAGGCCTCCCTGAGACTACAGAGTGAATTCCACATCAGCCTGGGCTAGAGTGAGACCCTACCTCGAAAAACAAAAAAACAAACAAACAACAAAAAGTATACAATTTGAGCCAGCCATGGTGTTGCATGCCTTTAATCCCAGCTTTCGGGAGGCAGACGTAAGAGGATCACTGAGTTCAAGGTCAACCTGAAACTACAAAGTGAATTTCAGGTCAGCCTGGGTTAGAGTGAGACCCTACCTCAAAAAACCAACAAAACAACATCAAGCACAAAACTATACAGGGCTGGGTGTGGTGCTGCACACTCAATCCTAGCACTGGGGAGGCAGAGGTAGGAGGATCACTGTGAGTTCAAGGCCGCCCTGAGACTACCTAGTGAATTCCAGGTCAGCCTGGGCTAGAGCGAAACCCTGCCTCAAAAAATCAAAAAAAAAAAAAAAAGGCTGCATACTCAAAGGTTCTCATTAGAAGCCACTGGGAGATAGTTAAAAAAATATCTGGGGGCTAGGGAAAGGTTCAGTGGTTACAAATACTTACGGCACAACCTACCCCTGGAGTTAAAATCCCCGGAACGCAGCGGGTTCACAGTCAGCAAGGAGAGGCATCTGAAGCCATCCATGGGGCAATGGATTAAACTTGAACCGCCAGCCTGAATGCCTGGTGAACACAGTGTGAAGATGCACAGTGTTGCCGTTGTCTTCTTGTTTCTGGCAGAAAACACCTGACCAAAAGCCTCTGCTAAGAGGAAAGCTGTTTATTGTGGCTACAGTCTCAAGGGGAAGCAAGCCCCTATGGCAGGGGGAAGGGCGCCATGAGCAGAGGCTGGACATCACCTCCTGGCAGGTGGACAACAGCCACAGGAGAGCGTGTGGAACTCTCAAGAGGAAGCTGGCGACAACATCCCTAAGCCCCTCCCCCAACAACACACCACCTTCCAAAAAGGCTCCAATTCCCAAATGGCCCCCAGCAGAGAACCAAGTAGTCAAAACACACGAGTTTATGGGGAATACTTAGTTCAAACAACCACAAAAGATCACGTATAAATATGGATCGTTGTGCACATACCTAGTATGTGAGTATGTTAGCTTTTCATCACGGTGACCAAATACCCGAGATAACCAATAAGGGAAGAAAGACAACAAATCAGGGAAGAGAGATTTGTTTTGACCCACAGTTTCGGAGGTTTCGTCCTTGGCCACTTGCCTCCGTTGCTAGTGACCCCTGCATGATGAGGAAGGGCACCATGGTGGTCAAAGAGCATGGTGAGTAAAGCTATTCTCATGGTGGTCAGGAAGCAGAGAGGCCAGGGACAAGGGATACTCTGCAAAGCCACCGTCCCACTGGCCTACTTCCTCTGACAAAGCCCTACACCCCAAAATTCAATTCAGCTATGAGCTCATCTGTGGAGTTACCCACTGATAAAGATCTCATAATCCAATTTACCTCTCAATATCACCCTCACTGGGGGACAAGTTTTCAACACATGAGCCTATTTTTTTAATTATCCATCATTAGATACACTTAATAAGGGAATAATGTGTTGATGTCTCCAGTTCCCCTATTTCCCTCTTCCCTGTCCCTGGTCAGTTGGATATCCTCCTCCGTGGGCAGTTTGGATCAGTCCATGCGGGTTGTGTACAGCCTAGGAGTTAACCTGCTTCCGCCCCCCCCCTTTGCATGTTGTTACTGAGGTGGGCAATGTCTCTGGATATTATCCCCCACCATGACTCTTACAATCTTTCCGCCCCCTCTTCCGCTCAGTTCCCTGGGTCATGGTGGGTGAGTATTAAGGCTGCTTTGTTGTTGAGACCTTAGGAGCCTCTGTGCTTCTGCCTGAGGTTGTGTTTAAACTCGTTGGTGTCTGTTTCACTGGTTCATCCTGGGTTGATCGATTGGCTGTGGTTATAGGTCTCTTGCCTATCCCATGACTGCCTGCGGGGTTCCATGTGGATCCTCCACGGTAGGTCTGGGGTGGCGCATCTCTTGCCAGGAAGACAGCTGTCATCCTGTGGCTCAATGGTAGGGCTGGAGGAGCCACAGCTCTCTCAGAGCCTTCTGAAAAATACAAACAGAATCTCCATTGGAGAGTTAGATCAGTATAGGTTAATTGAGATACACTTTCCTGAGTTGGCTCGATTCTATTGTTGGTAGCTTTTTGTAAATCACTTATAAAGTGAGTTTCTCTTTGGTGTCCTAAGATATTGGTTCCCTATGTAATTTACCCTGAAATCCCAGTTCCAGTCGGATTTCTTGGCTGAATTGTCAGCTGTTGATTGCTTCCCCCAGATTTTGGTGCCTCCATTGCACAAGTGCTCCCTTCATGGTTTGCTGTTCTCTCCCAGTAGGCAATGTGTTCAGCCTACCCATGATGGCTGACTGCGTTTCATGTCAGTGGTCTCTGTTTATTCCAGCTGTCGTTGACCAATTTCCCCTGGCAACTTATGCAGGGCCTTCCAGCTCTGCACTAACTACCATCTGGGGGCTGGTAACCATTCTGGAGCTCGTAGGCCTTTTTGATGGGACAGCTCATATTTGAACCCTAACCTATGGGTTGGCCTTCGCATCTTGCTCTATCAGCAGAGATACCTAGAAGCATGGGTGCTCCAGTAGCATCAAGCATATCCTGCACCCAAAGCTTGGCTCCTAACGCCAAGTTCAATAGACGTAAAGAGGCTCCTTGGGAAGACGACTGAACCAAGAACCAGATGAACCCACAGCTTCTTGTAATGCTAGGAAACAAAAAAGTGCTTGAAAAGCCAAAGCTGGTCTTAGAGAAATGACTCAGTGATTACAGGTGCTTGCTGTGCAAGCCTGATGACTGTGATCTCAGTGTGGAGTCAGGAACCTTGAAGCCCACAGGTCAGCTAGTCACAGAGTGGGCACAGACGGAAAGACAGACTGTCTCAAGCAAGTGGAAAGCGAGGACCTTAGGTTATCCTGTGACTGCCACTGGAGTGCTAGGGTACACGCACCCATACACACACGCATGCACACATGCCACACACACACACCACACCACACATACCACACCCACACAAACCACACACTCACACTATACATGCACACACCACACACATACCATATACACATACAGCACACATACCACACCACACACACACCACACCACACACACACACAGCACACACACCACACATGCACACCACACACACAGCACACACACACACACCACACACACACACACACACAAACCACACCACACACACACAGCACACGCACACGCACACCATACATACACATACACACACACACCCCACACATAAACACACACACTCAAGGCATTCCATACTATATAATTTCACTAAGTAAACTCCATCAAATAACATTTTGCTGTTGCACGGTTGGGGATGTAACCCAGGACCTTGAGTACACTAGGCAAGAATTCTACCACCAGGTCGTGCCTTCATCCCTTAACACTTTACAATGACAGAACTATAGGAAGGGATAACAAATTCATGTTCTCTGAGACTTGGGGATGAAATGGTGCACTGATCTGCTTGCCATTACCACAACAGAATGCCTGAGGCTAGGTCAGTTACACAGACAAGTGATTCCTGGAGTCACAGGTGCCTGTGTGGTGGCACCTGCCTCCTCTTGGCTTATGTGCACAGACCCGAGTGGGAAGGGGGGTTGGCTGTCCTCCTTTATGGCTTTTCCCTCAGAGAGGGTCTCTCACCCTTCAGTTAGACTGGCTGACCAGGAGCCCATCCATCCTTTTCTTTGCTCCCCTCAGCAGGCTGGAGGCACGTGTAGACGAGTTTTTTTATATAGGTGCTGAGGTTCAAACTCAGGCTCTCAGGCTTACCTTCTGAGCATCTCCCCACCCCTAGGGCTGTAATTGATTTTAAAATTGTATTAAGTTGAAAGTATGAATACTGGCCTGGGAATACAGCTCAGAGCACTTGTCTGGCATGCATGGGGCCTTGTGTTCATCCTCATCACTGCAAAATAAATAAATACATAAATAAAGTCTGAATATTCCAGTAACAGTGGAATAGCTTGTAATCAATGCTGCTTCCCCAACAACTCTCGCAAAACAAAATATAACAACAGCAGTTCAAAGAGACATTTAAAAGCAAACAAATGCAGGGTGGAGTTAAAGAGGCTTCTAGCGAGGGAGAGGCTAGCCACGACAAATGCTTTAAGGATTCCCTGCTGAGGCTCTCCCTGTGGACATAGGCAGGAGCGATGTCCTTGAGAGTTACAGAGGCCAGGAGCAGAGTCTAGAGAAGCCGTAGAGGCTGAAAGCGAGGGGAACCCACAGGGGTTTGCACACAACTGAGTTCAGAATCTTGGCTGCAGCCAGGAATGGTGGCGCATGCCTTTAATCCCAGCACTTGGAGGATTTCACGAGTTCAAGGCCAGCCTGGGACTGCACAGTGAATTCCAAGTCAGCCTGGGTTAGAGCGAGACCCTGACCTCAAAAAAAAAAATCTTCAGCCATTGAGACTTGGCACACAGTGTCACTGTCCTCTTCACGACGGGAGTCTGTGTGGGGATTTTTGGTTGGCCTGTTGATGGCCTGGAGGCTGTGTGGGGAAGTGTGGGTGCTGTGCTTGTTCATGATGTGGAGGTTGTGGGTCTGTATGGTGAGGTGTGGGTGCCATGTTGATAGCCTGGAGGTTGCGGGTGTCATTTTTGTGATCTGGAGGCTGTGCTGGAAAGTGTGGGTGCTGAGTCAGTGGCCTTGGGGCTCTGCATGAAGATGTGTGTGTATGGAGGCTTCGGGGAAGTGTGGGCGCCCTCTTCGTGACCTGGAGGCTGTGTGGAGTGTTGGCTGCTCAGGAACATGGCAGGCTGGATCCCGGCAGGTTGGCCCCAGCAACAGGATTCCAAGGCTGTGAGCTCTGGGGAGGGGCCTTTGAAGCTGAGGCTCAGAGGCTTCTGAGGATCCAGACTCAGGTGTCCACATTTTTCCTTTTTCGAGGTAGGTAGGGTCTCACTCTAGCCCAGCTGACCTGGAATTTATGCACTGAGTTATCTCCTCTGCTTCAAATTTACCTACTCAAAACCTAAAACCAAAACTCTACAGGAGCAAGGTGATTGCCCTGGATTTTTTTGCTGAAAGAACGGAAAGGAAGAGAAGAGAAGAGAGGAGAGAAGAGGAGAGGAGAGGAGAGGAGAGGAGAGGAGAGGAGAAGAGAAGAGAAGAGAAGAGAAGAGCATCTTTCAGAACAAGATGATAGAGGTCCAGACCCTGTGTAATGTGCCCCCTCAAGGTCCACTGTGGGACCTGATACTAGGAAGCATGGCCAGGGAACAGAAAAGACCTATAATCAAACAAATATAAATATATAGCAAAGGAGGCCAAACAGCAGAAGACTCAGATGTGAGAAGCACTTGGTAAGTCTTACAGACCTGCATCTTTTAAGTATTATAGACCTCTTCTTTTAAGTATTTTTAAATATCACAGGAAGAGATGAAGGAATACATGACTTAATTTGCAATAGGTTTCTGTCCAGAGAAATCCATCATAAGTTGAAAATATCACAATCTGAAAATGCACATATCTATCTAACCTCCTGGACAGTCTAGACCAGCCACGAACACACTGTGCGCTGCTGTTGGCTCCCTGCCCAGCCTCTGAGAGAGTCACTGCCATCACCAAGAGACCAGAACTCAAAGCCCAACATTCAGTTTCTTCTCAATGCATCCTGAAGTCTGTCGTAAAGTCAAAAAAACTCCCGGGTTAAGTCATTATGAGTTGGGGGCTGTTTGCTCTGTGCAAACATATCTCCTCCACAATAGAAAGTATTTGGAAAGAAATGAAACTGCTCCCAAAGAGTTGAAGGGAAATTGTGGAACTGGAAACTCCAGTGTCTGAGATGGAAAATGTACCAGACAGAAGACTGTAGAACAAATGGATCTGTGAACTTGAAAATGAGGATTAAAAAAATGAAGCCCAGAAAGAAAAAAGAAAACGATTCTAAAATCCTTTAGCAGAGCTCAGTTGTATTGTGAGACAATGATAAGCTACTTGATATGCAAAGCCTAATACCCAGGTTCAATTCCCCAGGACCCATGTAAAGCCGCCACATGTGTCTGAGGTTCATCTACAACAGCTAGATAGCCTGGTAGTCTTTCTTCCTTTTTTTCTCTCTCTCCTTCTCTTTCTCTCTTTCCCCTCCCTCTTTCTCTCTCTTTGGAAGGAAGGAAGGAAAGAAAGAAAGAAAGAAAGAAAGAAAGAAAGAAAGAAAGAAAGAAAGAAAGAAAGAAAGAAAGAAAGAAAGAAAGAAAGAAAGAAAGAAAGAAAGGAAGGAAGGAAGGAAGGAAGGAAGGAAGGAAGGAAGGAAAAAAGAAAGAAAGGAAAAGAAGAAAGAAAGGAAGGAAGAAAGAAAGAAAGAAAGAAAGAAAGGAAGGAAGGAAGGAAGGAAGGAAAGAAAGAAAGAAAGAAAGAAGAGAGACAGAAAGAAAGAAGGGAAGGAAGGAAGGAAGGAAAAAAAGAAAGAAAGAAAGAAAGACAGAAAGAAAGAAAGAAAAAAGAAAGCAAAAAAGAAAGAGAAAGGGGGAGGGAGGGAGGGAGGGAGGAAGGAAGGAAAAGGAAAGGAAAGGAAAGAAAGAGAGAAAGACTGGTAGAATATATTTGTAATACATGTATCTGATAAAGGACATATATCCTGAATATTAACAGCTTCTATGATTGAACAATAAAAAGAGAAACAATAATGAACAAAAATGCTGAACAAACGTTTAACAAGAAAGAGAATGAAATGGTCAAGGAACGCCTGAAAAGCTGAGCAGGGAAATTCGAACTAAACCAAGCACCACTGCCGTTGTTATGTATTGCTGAATGAGACCAAGACTGATGACATCAAAGGTGTGTGTGAGGAGATGGAGAGCCTCTGTGAGAGTGCAGAAGAGCCAGACAACTTCAGAAAACGCTCTGGGGATTCCTATATAACACTCCATCACCCATAACCCACTGTGAGCTCACAGCCAGGTCTGAGTATTCATCCAAGAGAAATAAAAACAGATAGCCACAAAAACATTTTTGCACAAATGTTCATAAGCAGCTTTCTTCCTAACAGCGCCAAGCTGGAAACAGCCCAGACTTCCTTCAATAGAACAGTGGTTGGACTACATTGAGGTAAATCAATACAACAGAAGGGAAAACTGCACACAGCAAGATGGATGGGCCTCAAAACAAAGCGCGGAGTGGAAGAAACCAGGCACAAGTTGATGAAGGATTCCAAGTTCCTATACATTTCCAGAACCCAGCAGGAGGAACCCAGCCCCACCTCCTGGTGGTGTAAATCAGAGCTGCAGCTGCCGAGGGAAGGAGGGAGGGAAAGAGCAGAAAGAAAAGTGTCCTTGGAAGGCCCAGATGGCCAGGAAGTGGCCATCAGGGTGTGCAGACAGACCCAGGTGGGTAACAAGGGTGCCAGAAGGACTTGGAGAAGTCTTAGGGAAGCCTTCGGATCTGGGTAGCCCTGGGGGCAGCTCAGAGTCAGAAGCTGGACTTGTAGGACAGACTTCAGGATTCTTTTAGATATGCCTGAGCTAGGGGTCCTGGAGAAAATGGGCTGAGCACCAGCAGTTACCTCTCTCTGCTTCCTGACCGTGGGCTGAATTCGACCAGCAGCTTCCTGCTCCTGCTGCCACACCTTCCCTGCCCTTGTAGACGCTACACCCTTAAACTGTAAGCTAAAACAAACCTTTCTTCTTTAAGTTGCTTTGTCAGGAATTTTGTCACAGCAGTAAGAAAGGTAACTGTTACAGGGTGCAGGACTGTCCCCTTAGGAATGGTACAGACCTGATTTCAACTCATCATAGGAGACAGAGCTTCAGCCAGGGGCTGGGAGCTAGCAAGAAGGCAGCAAGGGCAGAGGTCAAGACATAGACCTGGCACCCTCTGGGCCTCAGTTTCTCTATCTTTCAAGTGAGGAAGATAAGCCAGGTGCCATACACACCTTACAAGAAACAAAGGCCTTTATAGTTGTCCTATTTAAAGTCCCAGAACTTCCCAGAGCTCAGCAGTGGTTCTGGAAGTGAGCTGGGGGAGGGCTGAGTGAATGTGGGAGGGGGGGTAATAGGAGTGGGGACAAGCTGCCAAAGCCAGATCTCTGGGACCATAAGAAGCTCCCAAGATCACTGGTTCCTCTCTAGAAAGAAGCCCTCGATGAGCATGGACCACCCCTGACAGCTACAGAGGACATCCTGGGTTTCATCGCTGGCTATGGAAATAATCTCCTTCCCTCAGTGAGACATCCAAGCTCTGTGAAACTGGGTTCAACGCCACTCCCAAGCTCTCTCGCTTCAGGGCCACCCCAACCTCTGCTCCTCTCTCCCCAACAGCAAGACCCTGCAGGGGAGCCTGACAACCAGGTCACTTAAGGCCAAGAGTACTTGGCACTGCACCGGCACAAACTATTGAAAATAGCCAAGCCGCTGAGTTTTGAAACCCACAAGCGTGTGCCTGGGAGCCTGAGCTGAGAGGGCTTCCATCTTCCAATGGCTTCTATAAAAAAATGGGGGAAAAAAGGCTCTTTTCCTCTGGAGCTGGCAAAGCCATCAGCACACTAGCACTGGCCAGTGGCAACCGACCCTGGATAGGCCACACTTCAGTGGTCATAATTTATTGGCCATTTCTTTGAAAGTCTACCTCCCCTGCAGGTCAGCTGCGGCCTGAACCCCACAGATTCATTCGACCATCAAAGTGTGGGGCAGGCCTAAGGACTGGTAGTGACTTTTTAAATATATATTTTATTCATTCATTTTCAAGCAGAGAGAGAGAAAGAGAAAGAGAGAGAGAGAGAGAGAGAGAGAGAGAGAGAGCACCAGGGCCACCACCTTGGGGGGGTCTGGCTTATGTGGGTCCTGGGGAATTAAACCCGGGGCCTTAGGCACTGGAGGCAAGTGCCTTAACCGCTGAGCCATCTCTCCAGCCCGGTAGTGATTTTTGCTTGCTTCATGCTCCATGTTCACTGCCCTGATGGGTTTGGATACCACAGGGCCAGGGGAGTCAAGCAGGAAATGGAAGGAGGCCTAGGAGAGTGAGCCACTGGTGGGTGGAACATGAGGGAGGTGAGGACTCCAAGTGGGGAACAGCCCCTGGCGCCCATGTTCCTCAGCCTGCATGCAGGCAGCAAGCCTAGGTGTGTCCTTGCCAAGTGTGGAAACCTAGCTGGCCTGACACACTTGGGAAGGTGCAAGTCTCTCTTTGTGATTCAGTCTGCCCCCTGCCAGCCCTGGCTGGCCTTCCCTCCAGCAAGGTCCATGCCAGGGACAAAGAGGTGGCAAGTTGGCCAACCCAGAATTCATCTCTTGTCTGAGATGGAAAATAGAGATACCACGCTGCCCTTAGAAAGAAGCCCCTCCTGATCCCCCACTGACTTGTCTGTTCTCCCAGGTAGGACTGCAGTGTCCTTTGTCCCGGGAGATCAAGACTTCAGAATCTGGAACCAGTTACCTCCGCATGGTGGGGCCTGGTTACCTTCCATATGTACAGCCTTCATTCCAAGCTTCCTTGGAGTCCAAGAATCAGAGATGTTATTTTCTAGCTCATGATGGACATTGGATAGGACCAGACTTTGGGGGGTAGGGTGGGACAAGACCCTGTAGTTTAGGCAGAGCCTGGAGGGGATGGGGCAGGATAGTGGAGAGAGGTGGGATCCACAGTCTGGACTTTAGAATTAGAATTCCTCCCTCAGCTACTGCCATCACCACCTCATACAGTGGTGCAAGAAGGCAGGAGAGGAGAGAGGGGAGAGGAGTGAAGAGAGGAGGGGAGAAGAGAAGAGGGAAGGCAGAGGAGAGGGCTGGCTCTATCTTTGGTACAAGGATTATTTCCACTTCACAGATGGGTAATTAGAAACATGACTCATGTTTGCCATCACTCCAGACTGACAGTGACCCAAGGGACTCAAGAGACTTAACTATTGGTCACTTTCTGATGAGGAGTCTCTGCACTTGAATTCCTAAGCAGAGGCACCTTTGCTGTAGTTAGTTACCTTCTTGTTGTTTGGGCAAAATACCCAACCAAGAGATGATGGGAGGAAAGAATTGATTTTGGCTTATAGTCTTGAGGGGAAGATTCTTGATATTGGGAAAAGATGGTAGACCACAGACCGGACATCACTTCTGCCATAGAAGGTAGAACTGAGCTCTGGCAAGGAGGGGCTGGCGATAGCACCCATATGCCCACCCCCAACAACACACCTACTCCAGTAAAGATCCACCTTGCAAATTGTTACCAGCTGAGTACCAAGCATTCAGAACACATGAGTTTATGGGGTACATCTGATTCAAACCACCACATTTTTCCCCTAGCCTCAATAAACTCACAAAAAATAATCCAGAGATGTAAAAATGCATTTAGTCCAACTATAAAAGTCCTCATAGTTTGTTTGTTTTTTAAAAAAATCAATCCCAACACTGTTTAAAAGTCCAAAGTCCAAGGTCTCATCTGAGACTCAAGACAGACTCTTAACTATAAGTCTACATGTCCAGAATGGCCCATCAAGCTCTGTTTATAACACTACAAATCATCTTAATCCAAGATTTCAAATCATTCCGCATGCCTCCCACAAATCAGTTCCAAAAGACCCAAAGCCACACTGTCAGATTTCTAGCAGAAAAAAAACTCCATTCTTGGTATCAATTTTCTGTTGTAGTTATCTTCCCATTGCTGGGACAAAACACCCAACCAAAAGCAACTTTTGGAAGGAAAGGATTGATTTTGGCTTACAATCTTGAAGGGAAGCTTAGAAAAACATGGCCTGAGCAGAGGCTGGATACCACCTCTGCCACAGCAGGTAAAAAAATAGCATCAGGAGGGTGAGCTGGGCTCTGGCAAGGGTGAAAACAGCCCAAAGCCTACTTCTAGTAACATGTCTCCTCCAGTAAGGATCCACCTCCAAAATGACCAACAGGTAAGTTTATGAGAGACATCTGATTCAGACCACCACAATCTTCGAGAGTGATTATGAGCTAAGTGACCTCTGCCACCTCAGGGAGGCTGAGGCCAGGATGAAGAGGAGGTGATGTTCTCAAGGCCACAGAGAAGATATGTGGTATACGAGGGCTAGAATCTTCATGTCTGCCCAGTGAGGGGTGCCCAGACGACATAGGTCAGGGCTGGATGCCCTCAGTGGCTCAGCGTGCTTTCACAAGATGGCCCTGGTCCACTTGTTCTCCACATGAGGAAGCTTTCATGGGTCTGTGGAACAGGCCTGCGTTGGACTGTGGTCTCAAGACACAGTGGGCCAGACAGAGCCACTGGAAGAAGGGAGATTTGGAGGTTCAGGAGGACTTTCCTGAGTGATGACCCCACAGAGGTGTCTGGGCAGCAGAGGTCTGGGACAGGGGCCATAGTTCCATATCCAGAGGCAAATGTAGAATGAGAGGTGGGATGGAGTTGCTGGTGGGGTTCAATCCCATTCTCACAGACAGAAGCTCTTTCAAAATAATCAATTGCTGGAGACCGAAACAGAGAATGTTGCAAATGGAAGGATGGGGCATTCCTGAGATCCACCTGACCAGAGCAGAGACCAGATCCTGGAAGTTCACACTAGAAGCAAGACACAGCCCAAGAGCAAAGGCTGGCCACTTATGAGTATGTCTCCTCAAGAGCACATTCACCTGCAGGAAGATAAACAGGCTGTCGTGTCTTGCAGTCGTGTCTCGCATGCACTCAGTGGAAGAGGACGACAGTCCCTGCAGAGGAGACAGGCTCTTCATCTGGGTACGCTGACAGTTCTGCTCCCCTGCTGGAGTCTGGAGTAAGCTCTCAAGGTGCAGAGGGGAAAAACAAGATCTCTGAACT